>CAUYPK010160812.1:0-15549 GCA_963574355.1 Loris lydekkerianus | reverse complement strand
AAGGAATTGAGTGTGGAAGTTCTGCCCCACCCACCATACTCCCCAGGCCTGTCGCCAACCGACTACCATCTTTTCAAGCACTTCGATAACTTTCTCACCGGTAGAACCTTTGCCAATCAGGACCTAGCAAAAACGGCCTTCGTTGACTTCATCGAATCCCAAGCACCCAATTTTTATGCTGATGGAATTAGTCGACTTGTGTTACGTTGGCAAAAGTGCACTGATTCAAATGGGGCTTATTTCAATTAAATTGAATAAATATTCACTGAGATATTACAGTTTAAAGTAGACTCATAAAAATGGACAAAACTTTTGAAATGACCTAATATAAAATGGGGATAACGTTAATGTTTTTCCCTCCACTTAATCTTTCACTATCTCTCGTGTCTTTTAGAATCAGATACAGTACTTAGTGATCAGTCCATTTTCTGGGGTACCCTGAGTGGCTAGCCCAGATGAGCCTGTACTTCCAGAATTCATGCAATTAGCTGTTAATGATAATTTTGTTTTAAAAATGAGAACACACTTCTTGTTTCCCATTGCTCAGAATTTACCCACATTTAGTCAACTGAAGTGGAGTGCTGTCCCTGTATTCAGCACTGTCCTAGTGACAGTGACACAATACTGAGCAAAGCCACTGCTGTCATGGAGCTTACACTGCAGTAACAACTGAACAAATGCACAGTCACAACGTAAATGTGATTGTGACTGTCTTATTACAACATTTGTTTTCCCTTGAAGACAAATTTCTATAGGTATAGTTTATTGCATTTCTAGAATTTTCAGTTGAGTATCTCAAATACAAAATTTGAAGATGAAGTGCTGCCATCATTATCATCCTTATTATTTTTATTCTAATAACCTACAGAACAATGACAGCTGTTAAGTTTTGAAAGTCACAAGTGACTAAAAGCACAATGTTACTTTTGAAGAGTTATTACTATTACTCAGTAGTACTTTTTCAGGGTCTATCACTGTATGGAAAAACTTAAAGGCTCCAAATACCACTAAACTTGTAAATCCCAGATTTTAAAGAAGAATTAGAAAGATAGGACTAAGTTTATACTCATTTAGCTTTGCAAATAAATACCAATTTACATCAACCCTCAAAATACATACATTTTTATTTTACAAAGATAATACAAGTAAGTAAAATAAGCATTGATGGCTTTATTTTTTCTATTCTAACAATGTCTGGCTCTAAAAAAACTATACTATGTAGTCACACATTTCATGTATATGTATTTTTAGATCAGATATTACTTCATGAAATATTTGAATAAATTTACCGGGACCTAATGTGTTTTTTCCTTTTAGTAAGAAGAATAAAGTCTAGGTTTGAAGATTGGTTGGATGAGGTCTATCTTATCATAGCCCTTCAAATTCAAACATTATCATCATCTCAATATCAAACTAATTCTAACATTATTCCTTATGTAAAACATGATTAAAAATAATCACTGAGGTAGCAATTTAGAAAATGAGGCTTCCTTCACCTGAAATTTTGCTCTGTTTGCAGAAGGAAATGGACCACAGATGAGAGTTAAAGATTGGGAACTTCCCAGACAGCCTCATGGTTTGCTATCATCAGCAACAAAAATCCCAGAACACATTCTCTTTATGGAGGATGGCAATGAAGTGTGTGGCCTAAATTATAATGCTTCCTTTCCTTCCATTTCTGTGATGCACTTCAAGATGAAGCTAAAGTCAGAAATTGGTTGCTGCTTCCTGTTCTTAATAACATTGAAAAATGTGGTCCTACGTGTCATTGGGAAGGTAATTTCCTAAAAAGAATTTAAATAAGCCTTGGATAATAGGCTCATGTAACCCAAATGCTTCTCAAACCTGACTTGCTGCTTCACTGTGTTTTTCTGACTCCATCAGAGATAATGTATCTTCTGAGTTCTCAGCTGTAAATCTGTTCCCAAGAAGTCGGCTTGAAGAACTGTGACATCAAATCCAAACTAGTATATTTTGAAACCAGGCTGCCATTTGAAGCTTCCCCTCCTTTGTAAAATAGCAGAGTACATTAAAATAAATAGTGTTTTTTTAGCAGCTTAATATGCTAGTCTTCATTATTTTTCTTACTTTGTTTCCTTCTACTGCCTCAGTGAAAACTACATGAGTAATTTATATGGAGACATGTCCAACTCAATGAATTTGTCCATGACTGTCCCCTTTAGAACCTGGGCACCACTGCCCCTTATAAGACACACAGTCCAAAATTACCTCCACCTCCCTGACCCACAAGCACAATTCAACGTCTCATCTTTGTAACATGCAGGTTTCCAGGGACAAAGTACATGTTCATATTTCCATGTCTTCTGCCTGGCCCTGTTTTTTTAATTTTTTTAACCGAATGTAATAAGCCTACAAATTATAATGATGTGCAGATACTTGGATCAATGGGAACAATTTTTAACTTATGAATAAATGACTCAATACAGTCAAATATTCACTTTATTATATTACAATACACAGTGATTTTTTTTTTTTTTTTTTAAGTATTCTAGTACTTATTTAGGAAGAAGTTTTACATACTAGGAGAAGAAGTTAACTTAGAATTGAATCACTTCCAATCCCTCACTCCTGGTCATCTCCTAGTAGCCATGAGAAAGGCCTCTGAAAATAATTAAAATCATGTGCTGTGAGAAGCTCCCTAGCCCTTAATTACTAAGGTCATATGCCCTGACACGCCCGGATGATATGCCCTGACTGCATCTGTCATTTTATGTCACAAAATCCTCAAACACATAGATGACTGTTGGTAGAAAGTCTAGCAGAAAAGCTATGGCCCAGCCTGCTGTGGTTTCCCACATTTTAAAAGGAGAAAGGGATTAATATTTGGATTTTAGGTATCAAGCACTCCGTTTCTGACCAACAGATACCACCCTTGTACTATTTCTGGTTATTCTTGAGTGACTGTCTATTCTCTAGTCTTGAAAGAGAAAACAATGGTCAGGGCCTGCTACCAGGGCAAGAATTATTACTAGGGGAGAATTACTACCTTGTTGATATTCTAAATGACACTGAATGTGTTTTGCAGTTGCTGTGGGCTGGTGCTCTGGAACTGTGATTCATAGTCACTTGAAATTCCTTTTGTCAGGAGGCAAGTTATGTGTCGCCAAACAATATTTTTATGGCTTTTCCAGGGTTTGATGATCTCGTATTTCAGGCTCCCCACAATGACTATTTATCAGAGAATCTAAGTGTGGTGACCAGTTAGAGATGCTTCTGTCTTCTTCTCAAAGCAGCAGAGGCCACACAGGCCTGTGGAGCACACATAAGTACACTGTGAGCTAGTCCCACTCCAATTTCTTGTGTTCTCAGATATATGGTCGGACACCTCAGATTCCATTAGATAATAACTGGGTGACACAAATAGCATTGCTCCAATTTTAGTCAACCAGTTCCCTAAGGTCTTTTTAAAGCTCAAGAATTTCTGTGCAGCGACAGCCCGGGCACTTAGAATGGAAATAGTCAAGGTTGAGATGAAGCAGAACTGGATGGAAAGCTTTTTTTGGCATTGTTTTAAAGACACTTGGCAATCATCTCTGAAGGAGGGTGTGTGTTTATCTTTTCTGACATGAACTTTCTTTTACTTAAGCTGGAGCCCCACCTTTTATTTTGGGTAGTATTTTCTCCTGTATGCCTGGTTGCTGTGCTGAGCCTGCCTGGAGTGTGACATTATCTGGATGATTGAAGGGAAAAAATAAAATTTAAATATTTGCTGGCTTCAAGTGGAAAAATAAGACCCAAATTATTGCTTTGCAGTTCCGAGTGTTGCTTGTTATGTCAAAACAATCACCGAGCAATTGCAGTGCTCCAAAATTCTGGTAGTTCATTTTTACAGAACTCAGTGAAGTGATCCTTTAAAAATAAGGTAAAATATCGATGAACATTTTGTTCTATTAAAAAATTTATTCCAGTTCTAATACCCATTACCACCAACTTCACTTCTTAGTGGAAAGTGTAAGTAGTAAGGCAACAATTTAAAATTTTTAAGTATCACTTGACTGTAGACCCAAAAGTTAATATATAAATGTTTGAGAAAGGCCAATTCTTAGTATAAAAATACAGTGGTCAAGGTGTGGGTTTTGGAGGAAGATACCCCTAAGGCCTCAACATGTTCTACCTTTTCCTAGCTGGGAGAACTCTCTGAGGCTAAAGACTATGAAATTAAGGGTTTTTTCTTTTTTTTTTTTTTCTTCTTCTTTTTTTTTAATGCCATTATTCTTGTAGTGTGTAGCAAATTGTCTGACACATAGTAAATGTTTAACTACGGGAGTCTTTAGACTTTTTTTCCTGTGCATGAAAATTCTTTTCCAGTTAGTGTTTTCATGTAAAATGATTGACCCTTTGCTCTTTCCTGAAGATCTGTTGGTTTTCCTGATGTATTGTTTGCGTGAGAAGATGAAACATCACTCAGAAATTTGACGTTCTTTGCTTCCTGTTTCCTATTATGTTGCTCATTATTGAGCACGCCATTTAATTGCTTCTGAACCTGCTTCCTTATTGACTAGTTAAGTGAGGTCAGAAATATACCTAATATTTAATGTTTTTATAATGAAATGAAAGAACTCTCAGCATTCTGAAAAAACAAAGAGTTATTGAGGCTAAGGGAAAAGGATTCTATTTTGCTATTAAAACTTTCAGTTGTATCTTCTATATTCTATGATTTGTAATCATCATTGAATTTTGTCAGCACCAAAGTTAAACTTGGATTTTACAACCAAATTAAACTTTGAGAAGTCAGTCCTCAAGGTCTTTCCATAATTGAAGGGTACTCAGGTAGAATTTTAATTATACTTATCCAGAATATCTCAAATGGCTGCCTATCAGTTCACTTAATTTTATCACCTTACATGAGCAATTTACCATGTGATTAACCTGAGCTGGCATTGGGGGACTATAAATGAATACAGATATTGCATTTCGAAACACTTTATGCTATAATTTGCCATATTGACATGAAAACAAATAAAATATGATATGATAATGGAATATGTATAAAATAATGGTATCACAGCGGGAGATTTTCAGAGATTGATTAATTGCCTAACCCAGTGTTAATTTTTCCCCTATTTCTTATAGTAGAACCCAAATTTTATACCAGGTGGTAAAAGACCCTGGTTAATGAGATGCAAATGGAAGTTTTTGAGTTGGATTCCTGGAAAGTCCCCTTAGCATAGGGACAAATGATTGGATCTTGCTAGCTGGAATGTGGATGTGATGGCTGGACCTCTAGCAGCAACCTTGGAACATGATGTGACCATGACCATAAAAGCTATGTATAAAGGGAACAAAGATAGAAGAAGCCCTACATTGATGAGCCAGCAGAGCCCTGAACTGTCTGTCCCTCAATTTGAGAATAGAAATGCATTTCTCTTTTTATTTAACCTCTTGCAACTTTCACACTACTGCTAAGATCTAAATGCAATTTCAGATGTTGTGAAAAGTATAGTTACCTTTGAGAGGAAAGTGCTGTGGAAGGTGTCATAGAAAACGTATATCTTGGCAGAAAAGGATGAGCACTTACATCACTACAATAAGTAAACCTATTAAAAAGACTTTAGGATTTGTTTATATTCTTCCTCCCCACTGTTTTCAGACTCCATAAACATTATTTTCTTTTATTTTTTTTGTATTTTTTTTTTCAGATTTATATGAGGGTAGAAATTTTTTGATTATACTGTTCTCACTTTCAGGATAAACTTTCAGTTGTAAAAGAGCCCTTCACCCAGGGGCATGCTATGCACTCTCGCAATGTGGACATTAGGTGAGATCTCACCACATGCCCTCCCTCCTCATGCTAATTGGCCACCCTCCTTCCTGCTTCCTCCTCCCCAGCCCACATTAGACTATATTTGTGTTTTATTGTTCATATGAGCATGTAATTGTTTATATATTGGTTTCATATTAGTATTGAGTACATTGAATATTTATTTTTCCTTTCTTGTGATACTTTACTAAGAAGAATGGGTTTCAACTCTATCCAAGTAAATGTAAAAGATGTAAGTCTATAGTGATCAAAACATCATGGAACTGGCACTAAAATGGAGATATATAGAATAGAATAGAGAATCTAGAGATGGACCCAGCCACATATTGTCATTTGATTTTTGATAAGCCTAAAAATACATGCACTAGGGAAAAGAATCCATATTTAAAAAATAGTGCTTGGAGAACTAGATATTCACATATAGAAAACTGAACCAGACCCAACACCTCTTACCACTGACAAAAATTGATTTTCAGTGGATAAAGGATTTAAATTTAAGACACAAAACTATAAAACTTCTAGAAGAGAGTGTGGGAAAAATGCTTGAAGATATTGGCCTGGGGAAAGGAAGGCCCACCCCTGGCAATTGCAGCAACACCAAAGTAAATAACTCAGATTTGATCAAACTAAAAAGGTTTTGCACAGCCAAGGGTATGACAGACAAAGCAACAGCCTTGGGAATGGGAGAAGATTTTTGCATGTTATGAATCTGACAAAGGCCTGATAACTAGAATCTACAGAGAACTCAAACAATAAGAAAATTGCAAACATCCCTCTCTATAAGTGGGCAAGAGACTTGAACAGAAACTTCTCCAAAAATGACACATGAAAAAAATGTTTGTTGTCTTTAATGATCAGAGAAATGCAAATCAAAACCACTCTGACATATCATCTAACCCTAGCAAAATTAGCCCACATCACAAAGTCCCAAAACACCAGATGCTGGCGTGGATGTAGAGGAAAGGGAACACTTCTACACTGATGGTGGGATTGCAAACTGATACAACTTTTTTGGAAAGAAGTATGGAGAATCCTCAAAGAACTAAAAGTTGACCTTTCATTTGATCCTGTAATCCCATTACTAGGTATCTACCTAGAAGAACAAAAATCTTTTAACCACAAAAGCGTTTGTACCAGAATGTTTTTTGTGGCTGAATTCATGATTGCAAGTCTTGGAAGCAACCCAAATGCCCATTAACCCATGAATGAATTAACAAATTGTGGTATATGTATACCACGGGATACTATTCATCCATTGAAAAAGAAAGAGACTTTAAATAAACATTATTTTAATTGGAGAACAAGTTTCAAAGTCACCCATGCAGGACTTCCATGTTCTATTGGTCTAAGACTATAAATTTAATATGAGAATGGAGTAGGTCTTTACTCCAAAATTTGTTGTTCTCTGTATTCAATACATTCCTATGTGGAGTGCAAATCCTAAACAATTGGTGTGTATATATAGGTATGTATGTAAAAATTATTGATAAAGCACCAATTCTTTTAAAATTATGCTGCCTTAATGCTATTCTTTCACCACTCACTAAATAAAAATAGCAAGCTATACCCTAGATGCATATGGTTAAGTGAAAGAGTCTGAAAAGGCTACACACTGCATGATTCCAATCATAAGACATTTGTAAGTGAGACAGTAAAAAAGGTTTCATGGTTGGCAGATGTTAAAGGGGAGAAGAGGTATATCAGTAGGTGGGACACAGGGGATTTTTAGGTCAGTGAGACTATTCTCCATGATATTATATGGTGAATATGTTACCTGCATCTATCAAAACTCATACAACTGTACAACATGAAGAGTGAACACTCATGTGAACTGTGAATTTAGTTAACAATATGTCAGTATTGACTCATCAAATGTAACAAATGCATCACACTAAAGCAAGATGTTAGTAATAGGGGTAGCTAAGGGTTGGTGCAAGGGTGTATTTGGGAACTCTATGTACTTTCTTCCTAACTTTTTTCATAAACCTAACACTGCTCTGAAAAACAAATCCTTCTAATTCGAGCAAAATAACAACTTGCAATTCTATAAAAATTCAAGTGGAGAAACAGAGGACCTGTTTAATATTGTGAGCATTAACTCCCAAGTTGGGCTGGCAGGGTAGTGGCAGTTTTTCCCTTAAGCCTCCTAGTTTTCTATCTGTGGAGTAGCAGCTCTTCTCCCAGGATTAACTCTAGGAAGACAGGTTTTTGTTTTTTTTTAGTTTTTTGCCACAGTGGAAAACACTGCTCAGGGTACAAACTCACGTGGCTCAGGCAGGTAGATCATGTTTAGTGCAGGGCGCCTTATTAGTAAGGACAAAGGATTCTCTGCCTCTGCATTTTCAGTACAGCGATCTCCATCAACTGCATTAAGTGGAGATCCACTGCCTTCAAGATTCTCAGCAAAATTTTTGCACCAGTTACTTACTATTTAGGGGCTGGCCTTCTTCTCCTGTGTGCACCCTTGGTGCAGCTGTCCTCTGGGTCTGGGTGTCCTTGTTGCTTAGCTGCCCAAAGGTTCTACTGTTAATTTCCCTTGGCTTCAATGGAAGGAAAGAAGAGCAGCCTAGAGGGGCCAGCCCTGATGGGAAGTGGGGTTTTCAGATTGATTCTATAGTCTCAAGCAGTCCTGTGATTTACACCATTTCCCTAATAACCATTTCTGATGATGGCAGAGTAACTTCTTCTTTTCAGCCAGTGTATAAAGTTTATGAATGTGAAGGAATATTATTTAGTTATTAATAATGTCAAGGATGTGGGCTATTGTTAGGATAAAAATGGTAATATGCAATGGTGATGAAACAAAAAGAAGAAAAAAGATTGATGTACCTATTTGCTGTAATTAATTGAAAATTTAATTTTATAATTATAAGATCAGATAAGAATTTGATGAGAGAGTTTAGAATTTAATAATTCTAAACATTTCCTTTTTTTTTTTTTCTGTAATGATGCCAAGTAGCTACTCAGAAGTTATCCTGTAGAACAGTTGTCCCCAATCTTTTTGGCACCAAGGACTAGTTTCATGGAAGACATTTTTTCACAGATAATGGGCAGGGGGATGGTTTGGCGATAATTCAAGCACATTTTGTTAATTGTACAATTTATTTCTGTTATTATCACATTCTGATATACAGGTGTAATGATATAGTTATACAACTCACTGTAATGCAGAATCAATGGGATCCCTGAGCCTTTTTTCTCCCGCAACTAGACGGTCTCAGTGCTAGCAACACCACCTTAGCCCCACCTTAGATTATCAGGCAGCAGATTCTCGTAAGGAAGGTATAACCTAGAAACCTCCCACATGCAGTGTACAGCAGGGTTCCTGCTCCTAGAGACTCCAAAGCCGCTGCTGATCTGACAGGAGGCAGAGCTCAGCTGGTGATTCAAGTGGTGAGGAGCAGCTGTAAATACAGAAGCAGCTTCACTCCCTTGTCCGTTGCTCACCTACTGCGGTATGGCTGCATTCCTCACAGGCCACAGATCCATACCAGTATGTCGCCCAGGGGTTGGGGACTGCAGCTGTACAAGGCTCTGGTGCATTTCAAGCTCTGCTGCATTTTCATGTAACCTAGAAAGATGGAGGAGGATTGGCTCTTAGAACTTCTGACTTAGAGACTCTCAGTCTTATTTTCCAAATAAGTGTGAAAAGGAACTGGTATTCATTCCTCAAGACAGACCCATCCATTCAGCTTAAGTAGACCTGGAACACTGGAAATCTTTCTCCACTCTCTCTCTCCTCTCCCATCCAAATTAGTCACTGTCCACTTTAGCAGATCCTGTGGATTCTGTCTCCTTTAATGTTTTTCAAATTATTTCCCATTCTTTATCTCCTTAGCTACCACCCTAGTTCAGGCTAACATCATCTCTCGCTTAACAGGCTGCACCAACCTTCTAAGAGTTCTTGCCAAATCCAGGCTTACCCTCTTCTGCAGCCAGGTTAATTTTTTTTTTTTTTTTAATTGCTCTAACGGTAAAATACAAACACAATAAAATGCTCAATTTCTAGCTGTACAGCCCAGTCAAATTTCGTATACGTATATGATTACCATTTAGATCACACAGATAACAGAGAAAGCTGGCAAACCCTCAAAAGCCCCAGTAAAATCCAAGTTGGGTTGTTGCAATCTGTTGGCTCCAGCCAGTGGGGAGGAGAAGGGGCCTGGTAAGGTAAGGCCTAGAATTGCCTTGATTTATTTTCCATAGGAGAAAAGTTAATTATATGGGCACACCTAACAACAAGGAAAGGACAGTTCTAGCTGGGTAACTGTGTGCACCACCACACTCTATTACCATGAAAGAAATGGAGAATAGTTGTGATGGGTGACTCACAACCTCAGACACATTATTATTACAATATTAAATTTTCCAATCTATAAGACATTTTAAACATAAGCCATATGTTTAGCACTTCTTTACTTTATTCCAACAAATTTAAATAATTTTCTCCGTAGAGTTCTGACACATCTTTTGTTAGATTTGTTTCTTGGTGCTGTATATTTTTGATTCTGTTTTAAGTACTATTTTTGTTTTATTTTCTGTTGTTGTTTATTGCAGTAGTGCAGTTTTTTTGTACATTTATTTTATGTACATGTATATATATAAACCTGTTTAACTATCTTTTAAATTCTGAACATTTATCTGTATCTTTTGTGTTTTCTGTCATCTGTAAGGAATGATAGCTTTATTTCTTTCTTTCTAATCCTTATGCTTGCTTTCTTTTTGGCCTGACTACACTGGCCAGATTTTCTAGTAAAGTGTTGATTGAACTAATAGCAGTAGTTGTTACCTTATCTTATTCTTAATCTTAATGTGAAAGGCGACTTTAAGCATGATGCTTGACATAGGATTGTGTAGATACTCTTAATCAGGTTAATGAATGATCTTTCCACTTCTACTTTGTTCAGAGATTTTGTTGTGAATGGATGCTGAAGTTTTTCCAGTGCTTTTTCTGTATTCATTGAGCTAATCATAATAATTTTTTCCATCATTTAATCGGTTACTGTGGTAAGACATGTTCATTGATTTCGTAATGTTAAATAAGTCTTCTATTCCTGGAATAACACAATTTACCTGTGATGTCATTGGCCTAGACTTTTCTTTGTTAAAAGATGATAATCACTGATTTAATTTTTGTTTTTAATAATGGTAATGGAACTGTTTGGCTACTCTTTTTTTTTTTTTTTTTTTTTTTTTTTTGGTTGGTCTGTTTGAGTGAGCTATATTGTTTTAGAAAAATTTCCATTTTGTTTAAATTTTCAAGTTATTAGCATGAAGTTTTCATTATATTCTCTTACAGGTTTACTCCTAAGCTTGAGGCGTGAATACAAGTGGTAGCCTACATACCTTGTCTAAATGCTTGAAAGTTATGAATCAAGATGATGAACTATTAAATATGTTTCTAGTCTCCTAACTTGACAAGTATACCTCCATACCAATCTGAAAGAACAGATTCAAATTTAGAATTCTCTCACTCATCAGATACCATTTTTCATAATCTCTTATGTTACTTTTTATAATTTTCAGTTCCCTGCTTAAGTTTTCTAACTTTGCTTTTACTTCTTTGAACATATTACACTTACTTGTTTTAGGATCAATAATTGTGGTCTTAAATCTGTGTGTGTTTATTTTGGTTACTTGTTTGTTTCTGTTGTTCTTGTGCCTGGTGACATGTTTCCTGGGAGCCTGCTGATTTTTTGACACTGCTGGATATTTTAACTAAAACTTTAATTGTAGGTATAATTAAGGGCTAAGGCAATAGAATCTCAGAGAGAATTTTTGTGTGTTTGTTTCTGTTAGGCCTGTGGGTTGCTCTCAATCTGGGACCATCTTATTCATAATACATTACTGAGGTATTCTGGACCACACAGGTGTTGTGCAGCTGGGTTTCCAGTACTGTTTTATTTTTGGTTCTCCCTTATCATAAAGCCACAGTCCTTTAGTCTTCCAACTCAAGTGTGGACATATATTAGAGTCACCCTGCCTTACTGAATACAAAATCTGGGGTCAGTTTTAGTCATGTTAGGCAGTCAGCTAGATATGAGCAGTGTGGATGACAGATATGGTTAGGGCATTTCGGATTATTATGAATCAGGCTGACCTGGGTTATTATGAGAATGAGGCTAATTAAGACCCTGCAGCTGAGTTGTTATCAAGATCTTGCAGGTAGGTTGTTTTTGAGAACTTGTAAGTGGTTTGTTTTGAGAGTAGAGTTAATTAAGACCTTGGGAGACTTCCAAGAAGCTGGTGATATTCCTCAAAATTGTGTATAAAACTCAAAACTGCACTTTTCATGGAGCCTGCAGTCATTTGGATGGGGTCCGGCTTGCTGAGAAAGTCATTAATAAACTTCCTTTTCTTGCTAACACTTTACTTGCTCTTTTCAATTATTTCTGCAACTTCCTCAAGCCACCATGCAGCTCAAATTATCCTTTCTTCTGTATTGGTGTCGCTCCCCTACAGGCAGGGAACTTTCTCACTGCTTCAGCAAGTGTTGGGTTTATATCTTAGGGTTCCTATACTCTCCTAAATGGGTAGGAACACTTGGAAGCCTAATATTAATACATTTTTTTTCTTAAGAGGATGTATATTTGCTTCTTCCACATTGCATAACAGCATCCTAGTTTGAAGTTTCCTGGATGACACTAGTTATATGAATTTAGGCAGCAAATTCAGGCATCTCAGGAACCATCTCCTTTCTGTTTATCAGTGAAGTTTCTTTGTAACTTCCTAGAAGCATGTGCATGTGTATATATGTATGTGCTTTTTATTTGGTTTAAAGATGCAAGCTTTTGGGGTGACAGCTTTATGTAGTATCATCATTTTGGCATTGGATATCATTGCAAGAGTTTGTTCTTCTGTATCTATTAGATAGAAATATGATGAAATCAGGACAAATATCAAATCCATTCTTGACAAAACCCTCCTATATTTATATACAGAATGCCTTATGGCATGTACATATAAGAAAGTAGTTCATAATAATTTTAAATTATTCTTCAGATTGTTCTTATTGCGTAAGAAGCTGATTGTATGTTTATATCAAATGTTTGTAAATTGTACATAAAGCAATAGCATAAGCCAGACTTTGCATGCATCTTTCATATGATAAACTCTTACAAACTATTTAGGGGGGGAAAGAAGTTAAATTTATAAAATACTAAAAACCATTTATAATAACATATATTTTTTCTCTAGCAAAATTTAGATGATGGGGAAAAATGTCTCCCTTGTCTAACTGTAAGTGTCTTTTCATCTTTATAGCTTTATTTAGACTACAGTTTCCTACTTTGTCCTCTGAATTTTCACAAAATGCCTTTCCTTTTATATAATCAATCATTCAAAGGGTCATGAAAAATATTCCCATATCAATTCTATAAATAATGATCTGAGATATTGCTTTGCATTATTGTAATTTATCTTTAATTTTAACAGATTAAAAACTTTAAAAAACTTAAATAACACTTTAATTTGATCTAGTTATGGCATGTAGCCTCAATAAGATTGAAATTAATGATAATTTTACGCTATGGAATAAATATTAACATGTGTTTTGATGGATTAGATTTGTATGTCATGAACCCAGCTCTTTTTGTGTCTAAATATGCCCTTTCTTCTCTGCCTGTCTTTTTCTCTCTATACATGTACACTTTACTTTTATTTTGGTAAGGTTTTTGGTATTAAGGTATCAACATTATTTTCTCTGTCTTTCTTCTTGATGTTCTCTCTTTCAACGAGTTATTTTCTTTACCCTTTCTTCTCTTCTTTCCTCACATTGACATATATAATATAAAATGAAAATATGTTTTCAGTCCCTGTTTTATTTATTGAAAAGATTCTATTAACAGAATGTTTCTTTCTTACAATAAAGGGTGCTGTGTTACTAATTTAGTATGTTAAGCTATTTTAAATTGCACACGAATTTTACATCCATGCTGTATTAGCATGAGTTGAATTCAAACTATATATAGTTGTAAAAAGAACACTCACATGTGAGAAAAGAGGCTTGGATTCTCTTAACCTCTCCAAGCATCGTTTTTCCCATTTGTAAAATGAAGGCTCTAAAGAGGTCTTTCAGCATAACAATCCTATTGCTACCTGTGACTCTAAAATTAAAATACCATCAACAGCAATGCACTCCCCCTTCTGCCTCTATGGGGAGGATTAATTCGTAAAGATATTTCAGGTCTGTAGCTGCTATGACTGGTTGGTGTGTGATTCTAGGACTTTTCTAATTAAACCATAGAGGCAATTGTTTTAAAATCACTTTAGGTCTTTCTCTATGGTTTAGTTTTTATTTTCCTTTATTAAACATCTCTTTTGAACTCAGAGAGGGATTGTAGGCCCTGGTGGAGTTCCCCAAATTACATTTTTGGTCCATACTCTCAAAGTTTTGTAACTTAGGCCAAAACAAAATATGAAAGAAATAATAAGTGACCAAAGATAAAGTTAAGATGTGGAAGGAAGAATCTAAAGTTTGGTGATAGAGCTGAATGTCATTTTGAAGGGAAAGACTTCCGGGGGGTAGAAAGAGGTGTAAGAGCTACAGCCTCTAGGGCCCTTTGCGGGTCCCAGCCAGCAGAGATGGTGCAGGTATAGTTGCACCTACAGAAGCAGGAGGCTAATGGATCAGGTGCATAGCAATAGGGGAGGAGTTCTGGAGCTTACGGGAGTAACAGAGGCAGATGCTGGAGAGCACAGCACTGGTAGCCTGAGCACGTTTGTCATTTGCACTATCAGGAAAGTTAAGTTCCCAAGGACCCAGAGAAGGGAGCATCCAGGGGTTTCTTCCCATGTAATCATGAATGTACACACTTAACCAAGTGGAAATATGCCACCATGGCTTCCTGTAGGATCTCTGGCATTTTCAAAAAGCATGCTACGAACACTCAATGTAGGCTGCATTTTGAAGTTGTGATTCACATGAGACAACCCATTGGGTTCCAGGAAAAATAGTAAGATAGTGTATTATTATAAAACATAATATGCCTTTTATTTATATTTATATATAATTAGTATTAGGGATTGCAAAATACATAATTATTATAAATAGCATTATGTTACAGTATACAAAACACTAAATTTTTAAATGTATTTTAAATCTTGAAAAATTATGACAAAATTGAATTTTGCCAATATTTACTCATGAGCTGACACTGGTGCGCTTGCTTAGTATGTGGGTTGCACAGTTATGTGTCTCATAGGTATGCCAGGTGTTGGCAGTACAGGGTCAGCAGCAGAGCCCTCACTTTTTACTGACATTTAGTCTGTCACTCTCCAATGACCCCTGTTTCCATCATCATATCACCTGACTTATAATAATTATAATAATTATTGTGATGACCTTGGGCCCACTGGATAATCTCATCTCAAGATACTTTACTTAATCATCTCTGCAAAATCTTCTTCCCCATAGAAGGTAACATATTCACAGGTTCTAGGGATTAGGATGTGGACATCTTGGGAGGACCATTATTCAGCCTACAAGTAAATATTAAATGGTACTGTCTTAGTGCATTTTGTGTTGCTATAATAAAATACTAAAGGCTGGGTAATATTTTTTAAATTTACTTGTTTTAATTGTTCAATCATAGCTGAGTACATTAGTGCAATCAAGGGGTACAATGTTTCATATACAATCTGAAGTATTCTCATCAAACTGTTCAGTGTAGCCTTCATGGCATTTCCTTAGTTACTGTATGTCATACTGTTTAAAAGACCTTTCCTTCTTAGAGAGGGAGCAAGGGGATTTCAGTGTTTGGATGGAA
>CAUYPK010160806.1:0-22534 GCA_963574355.1 Loris lydekkerianus | reverse complement strand
TACTTCAAAATCATTCTACTTCATCTGGAAACACCTGATATTAAAATTGGAGAAATTATATTATTATAAACAGAAATTACAAACATATTTCACTTGTAAGTGAGGATGCAGTATCCTAAGCAACGTATTAACAAGTTGAATTAAAAATCAATGTTCAAGTAATGTACTTTGGTCAAAATTCAATCCAATTTATGTGAGAATTAGTCACTATATTCTTTTCTTTTTTTTCTCTTTTTCTTTCCCTCACCACCTCCCTCCTTCTCTCTGTCTGCTCTCCGAAATGTTTTATATTTTTATCTTGGCATGACCATAACTGATCTTTATGGAAAAGTATGTACACAATGTTTCAATGAAGTTTATTTTCTTCAAAGAATATTTCTAGTCTTGTCAGTTCTGGTACAAATAGAGATACCAATTTGGGGTGGGCTATAGAGCTGAGATGTCTAACTGATTTGTCTTTTCTTATTTTCCTTTAAAAAAAAAAACATCCATAATGATTTTGCAGCCACTCTCCAGCAGTTGATTTCTGAGACTATGGTCCGATGGGCTCAGGAATCCGTCATTGAGGACCCTGAGTTGGTGAGGGCCATGTTTGCGTTGCTCCATCGGCAGTACAACGGCATCGGGGGTCTGGTCCGGGCTCTGCCAAAGACCTACACCATCAATGGCGTCTCTGTGGAGGACACCATCAAGCTGCTGGCGTCTCTCGGGCAGATCCGCTCTCTGCTGAGTGTGAGAATGGGCAAAGAAGAAGAACAGCTTATGATTCATGGATTAGGGTACATTATTTAAATGTTGCAACCCTGAGTCTTGTAGACCTTTTCTTTCTAGTTTGTGATTCCAATAGTAAGTATAGCAGGGACATGAATCCAAACCTACTGTCTGGATCCCATGAACAATAGGTGGCTGCTTTTCTAGAGATTATCTTTTTATGCTAAATAAGAAAGTCGATCGATAACAACACAATGACTAAATTTACAGCCAGTTGCTAAGGCGGCATGACGACAGGCAATATTTTAGTGTCTTTTTTTAATCTTTTAGTAATGCACAATCATATAGAAAAACAGAGGCTAACAAAAATGCATTAAAATCCAGGGTGGGTTGTGGGAAATAATAAGGAAGCTTGTCTGTATCTTTTGGGCCTTGGAAGAAGCAGGGAGAAAGAAACTTTTCTGAGCCTTCCACACCATGACCTTGCGCTTCATGTGGATTTGGGTGTTAAAATTTATCCCCCAAATTCAAGAGTGAGCGCAAAACAAAGATATTGCAGATTATGTGTTTATAGTGCTTCACTGACAGACCGTCTAAGGTTTTTATGCTGAAGGGTATACATTAAGGAAAAGAAAATGGAATTGAGCGGGAAAGGAGGGAAAGCAGTAAGTTTTGCACACCAGGAGTATATATAGCACTAATATATATCCAATATATATATTATATATTCCGGAGGGCCGTCCGGAAAGTATCCAGCCATTGTTAATCACATTCTTTATAGTATGTGGCTGGGTTCTTTCTGGACAGCCCTCACTCACTAAGAGTGTCTGTAATATAAATATAAGCAAATGTTAATAAACTCGTATAGGTTGTGGATGTGAAAATTTGATGGAATCAAAATAATAGCAGATTAAAGTGTGTATGTAAGCAATATGATCGATATACATATATGTATATGTCTGTGTATATATATAGTTACACACACACATAGATATAAGCAATATGATGTTCGTAAGAAAAACACCAAAACATAAAAATGTAGAAATCCGGCATGTAGAGTGTTAAAAGTAGTTAAAGACAAATTCTCATCCAAACAAGCTAATGTACTTATATAAATATTAAGCAAAACAAGAGGTAATAAAGATAACTGTCGCATGAAAAAGTAAAACACAAACAATAAAATTGACTAAATAAACCTAGGGTTGGTTCTTCGAAAAAAACTCACAAAATACCAAGTTTTTTCTTTGGCAGAACTCACAAATAATCCTGAAATGTATAGTGATCCAAATTTCTGATATCATTCCTGTACGTTTTAAACTCAGAAAACAGTATTTTCTATTGCTCATGGTCCTATGAGGTGTTTAAAATTATAAAAGTGGGTGGGGAGTTCTTAATCCAAATTTATGGTAATCACACTGAAAATCAGTATACTAAGGGGACAAAGAGGGGAAGCAGAAAATCCAACAGGAAAAAGCGAATGTTACGGTCTTCACCTATGATTGTACGGGCAAGGGTCATATTTGAGTCCTAATATTTAAATCTGACCTGAGCAGGCCTTGATACAAAGTGTGAACTTCCTTAACCAAAAGAAAAGAGAACCTCCAGGAAATGGAGATCACTTTCTTAAATGAACACACAACGGTAATATGTGCCATTCAAGAGTAAATCATTCACTAGTGATAAAACTCAAAATGATCCTAAAACATAAAATGCTACATTTTTTTGTGGTGTTAGAAACATTTCACACAGCAAACATGCTTGGTAAATCAGTCTGAACTACTGGGCAATAGAATTATAATCTATTTAATTTACCTAAAACTAAAAGCAAACAAGGTTTTAAAATCAAAGTTACTTCATTCAAAAAGATCTGAATTGATGAAAAAATGAAAAGGAAAAAGATGGCTTTGCTTATCTTACTTTGTTCTTGCAAACTAAGGTAAACTAAGTCACACCTCTATTAGGGCTGGACCTCAAAGTGTTTTTCTGAGCTGTACTATCTAAAAGCTTCCTTTATTTAAACATGCACACAAGAATCATACTAGTCTATTTTTTTTAATATAGCTGTGGTGACTAAAGTTGAGCAATATAACTAAATGAATAGGTGAGTGATTCAATTAATCAATTGGAAGAGAGGTTTCAATTTTCTTGTAAACTATGTTATTTTCTTGCCATTGCTCTGGCAAGAAAATGTTTTACAGAAAAGAGTCTTTGCATTGAGTTGATTCATGTTAAAGTAGAAATCAACAGTGGTCTTTATTTGCAATGAGTGATACTGTCTCCTGAATATGAAGACTCTTAGAAATACCTTGACACACGTGTTTCAGGAATATGTAATTCAGCGATGAGAACATGAAACATCGTAGGTACCTAATCTGCTGCTGTTACTTTAAATTGAATCTCCAGTTTAATGGCTGAATTGCTTGTGCCTGGATTTCACATGTATTCAGTTTCTCTTGCAGAATGAATATGCATCCTTTATAGCATTTTGCTAGAATGGTAATATGAATATAATAGGAAATACTACTGTTATTTTACATATTGAATGTGATTCTAGAAATGGCATATAGTGTATGAAAAGCAGAGATATTTATATATTGAGAATTTTCATAGGATTTTTTTAATAATAAGGACAGTATAACACTGATTCATATTTTTCTGCAGAAGGTTGGACTCATGGCTATATGCCCATAAATTTAGGAATGATGTGTCCAAAATATATTTCATGCAAACTGATGTTTACATATTTAGTATATTTCACATAATTGAAAAGAGTGGACGCTGTATATCACTTTTGGTAGACAGTCAATATTTTTGATGAAAACACGATTACCTTTATTAACTTCTGTAGCTGACCTATGATTACTCTTTTCAATTCGCATAAATTATTTCTAAATGATTTTTCACCATCTCAGATAAATCTTTAATTTTTTTTCTGACCTCTGTGTTTTCCCTCATACCTCCACTGTTTTTTTCAGGGATATCATGAATAACAAAGTGTTTTACCAACACCCTAATCTCATGAGGGCCCTGGGGATGCACGAGACAGTGATGGAGGTCATGGTGAATGTCCTTGGAGGTGGAGAGTCCAAGGTAAAGGGATGCTAGGTGGTGTTCTGTCCTGGAGTACATGGACTGCTAGTTCTGAATGAGAATTTCTCAATTCCTCTTCGGAGGACTATTTTATAAAGAACCTTTTTTAAATTTATTTTTATTTCAGATTAATTTGAGGGTACAAATGATTAGGCCACATTTTTTGTATTCCTTAGGTAAAGTTGAAGTTGTAGTTGAGCCCTTTACCCACTCAAGTGCCCATCAACCCATGAATGGCTTAACAAACTGTGGTATATACCATGGAATACTATTTAGCCCTAAACAAGATGGAGACTTTACATCCTGGATGGATTTAAAACACATTATTCTTAGTAAAGTATCACAAGAATATAAAAGCAAGTATCCAGTTTGCTCAATACAAATGTGAAACCAATAAAGAACATTTGTGTGGAAAAAAAAACATACAAACCCTAGAGAGTTGGATATGCTGCTATTTTTTTTTCACCATGATATTGATAAAAGTTTCTGCCTTGTGCTATGCAATTTGTTGTTTCCTAAATTATTCCCACTTAGGGGATATTTAGAACCTTTAAAACTGAGCTATATATAATATATATCAACTGATTTGAATTATAAGTCAGTCCCCATCACATAACAAGCCCATGACACAGCATGTTCTTCAGACTGAGCCATTCCTTATGATTCAGACGATGGTTGGTTTCACCAAATTTATCATCAGCTCAAGATTTGATGATGATAATCAGGAATGTATTTGTTGTAAGATTCCAAAGTGAACTTTTAAGTGACTACAATTTAAATAAAATTCCTTGAAAGCTAAATTGTAGAATAATATCATAAACAATTTCATATAAATCAGTATAATTTCATAACCTGTTATATAAAATATATTAATATTTTTCTATTTTAAATCTCAAGATGCATTTGTCACAATACAGAAATACATCCATATTTCCCATGTGCAACCTATCTCTAGTTAGACTTATAAAGATATTTATAATATACAGTATTCTGCTAGGGAATGATGTCAGGGAACATCTCGGGTATCCTGTGACAAGATCTGGCCCTCAAGGGAGATGTCCTTGGTGGGGCCACCAACCAGTTAGGGACCCATCTCTGCAGATGCAAATCAGAGCAATGTAGATCCCTGAGCTCTCGATGATAATAATAATAAAACTTATAAGAATATCCTCCTAGGTTGTGCCAAGTACTGAACTATACATTTTTTGGAAATTATCTCAATGAATCTTTTCCCTCTTCTTTACCTAAAGTAAGTATTTTTATCCATGTTATAGAACAGAATGAAGGAGATTGCCTAATTTCCCAAGAAAGCACAGATAATAGCAATAGTCAGGAATTGCAACTGGGTCTGCCTGATTCCTAAACCAGGCTTATGCCAACCTTTAAATTAATTTATAGGGCTATACATTAATTTCACATTTTACCCACTGATGGTAATGAGTTAGTTTCAGGCTTGATTTTTAGTGGTTCAAGGACAAGGGGAATCATAGTCTACCCATTTGAAGGTCTTCAGTATCTGAAGTTTGGTGCAGTTGGACACATGTTCATTGACAAGGTGGTTGAGACCTCAATTTCTGAACTCAATTTTATAAAGATTATTTGCTTTCCTTAGCTGACTAAGTGCTCTTTACACAGGAAATCACATTTCCCAAGATGGTGGCCAATTGCTGCCGTTTTCTCTGTTACTTCTGTCGTATAAGTAGGCAGAATCAAAAAGCGATGTTTGATCATCTCAGTTATTTACTGGAAAACAGCAGTGTTGGTCTTGGTAAGTAAATATGATTTTTAAATAATTTTTAGATTAAAATAATACAGATATATTGCATTTAAAAACTGAACTTTTAGTCAAAAAATTGCTAAAGGATATGAATAGATATTGCCCAAAAGAAGACATACAAATGGCCAACAGGTATATGAAAAAATGCTCAACATCATTAGTCATCAACCAAGTGCACCAGGAAACCACAGTGAGATATCACCTCACGCCTTTTAGAATTTCTATTATCAAAAACACAAGACATCATTGTTGGCAAAATTGTGGAGAAAAGAGAACCTTGCATACCATTGATGGGAGTGTAAATTAGTACAGAGATTTTGGAAAACAGTAAGGACGTTCCTCAAAAAAATTAAAAATAGAACTACTGTATGATTCAACAATTTTACTTTTAGGTATATAAAGAAAGGAAATGAAATCAACATGTCAAAGAGCTATCTACACTGCCATGTTGATGGTGGTAGTATTCACAATAGCTGTGATATTGAATTGCCAGAGAAAATGTGAAATATATGCACAAAAGAATACTATTCAGTCCTTATAAAGAAGGAAATCCTGTCATTTACAACATGGATGAACCTAGAGGATATCATATTAAGTGAAATGAGCCCTGCATAGAAAGACAAATACCACATAATCTCACTTTTTTTCCTTTTTGACATTTTTAGCAGTGGGATATTTATCAGATAACTTGTATCATAGATACCTCATCAGAGTTATACTCAAATCAATAAATTGTAATATTTAAATTTAAGGAAGAAACTTTCATGTCAAAGGTTTCACCACCACCCCCAGACTAGAGTTTTATTTATAAAGAGAGTAAGGAGAAGCTTCTGTCTGAATATGAGAACTTTAAATTTTTAATAGACCGTGTTTTTTTTTTTAATTAAATCATAGCTGTGTACATTGATGTAATCATGAGATACAATGTGCTGTTTATATGAAGTCTAAAAACACAGAATCCCAGGGTTGGGAGGAGGGGACTGGGGTGATACTGGTTCAAGGATACAAAATTTCAGTTAAATAGGAGAAATAAGTGGTGATCACAATTAGTAACAGCATCTTTTATTCTTAAAAATTGCAGAGACTAGATTTTGAGTGTTCTTACCACTAAAAACAAGAAGTGTGTGATATAGTGTCTGTTTTAACTAGCTCAGTTGAGGCATTCCACAACGTATACATATTTCAAAACATCATGTTGTATATGATAAATACATACAATTTTTGTCAATTAAAAAATGACTACTTTTTTCAAAAACTTAAACTTTAAATCAATTTAGATTTGTACAATATGTGTGATGGTTAGATTAAATTTAAAGAGTTAGTGTGTATTTATGTGAAATCCTTGACCGCACCGCATAATCCAGGCCTTATTCCATCTTCATTTGAATTAACAGCCTCCCCAGCTATGAGAGGGTCAACACCACTGGATGTAGCCGCAGCCTCTGTGATGGATAATAATGAATTAGCCTTAGCTTTGCGTGAGCCAGATCTGGAAAAAGTAAGCAATGTTCCTGCCCCGTGTATTTGTGTGAAATATGCTTGTTCATAGTTCTTTTTCGAGCTTGTTTACATATAAATAACTGTATTATAGTGGTATTAGAATTATAGTATATTAGAATTGTAATTGGCATTATACATTATATAATATGTTATAAATGACATTATATGCAATTCTACTATATACTATGTTATATTCTAGTTAAAAGTTATAAATAACAAGAAATTTGAGATATGGTATTTCCTCTGATTTAAAAGCATTCCCCCCCCCCATGGAACAGAAATCAACCTACTGTATCTATATTCTTATGTATTTTTGTCTTTTTATGATACCTGCTGTCATTTTTGCTGTGATCATACAGTTCACATTTCTTAAAATGCTTTAACACTTCATCCTAATATTTTAGCATATATACCTTTATGTATTCCAGCACAAGGCCCTGCCCTTTAAGCATATAATCCACAAATGTGTGTCTACACTTCTGATAACATTTGTATTCATCATAGCCTCAAACTGAAAGCAACTCAAATATCCATCAGCATAGGAAGTGATAAACAAAACTGTGGTACGCCCATGTAGCTTGGAATGTTATTCCACCTTTAAAAAGAAAAAAAGTACTGACAATAAGCTACCATGCAAAAGAATCTCAAAACTCACTATACGAAGTGAAGGAGCCAGGCACGGAAAGCTGTGTGCTGCACGATAACATGTATAAGTCTTCTAGGAAAGGCAAACTAATTATAGCGAGAGGCAACAGAGTGTCTGAAACTAGTGCATAGGGAGAAGGGGACAGCTAAGAGCACCGTAGGACTTTGAGGAGTGATAAAAATATTCTGCATCGTGATTTTGGTGCATTTTTTACAGATGTGCACATCTCTCAAAGCTCATTGAAAACATTTGAAATAGATTACTTTGTTGTACATCAGGTATACCTCAATATAGTTGATATAAACTATTCTAGCTGTATTACTTCTTTTTAAAACTCATTTAGCTTGAGCTGACGTAACTCAATCTGTTTGATAAGTTGTTCTTTTAACAGCTTTACCTTCATTGGTAAAACTTCTTTAGGGATTTCTTTTAAAACTGAATCTGTATGAAATATTGTAGAGGATCAACGTTCTTATATAAAAAAACCTTTCAAAAGGTAAAAGCTGCACAGAGATATAATGTGTTAATTTCAACAATGCCGAAAAATGGGTAGTATTATCACAGATTTTCTAGACATTGAAACTGGGTTCAAAAGTGTAAGTAACTTGTTCAAAATGATGTGTCCAGTAAGCGAAGCAGGTCTGATTGGAGCCAAACTGAATATAAGCTTAGGTTTTCTTTCTTTCTCTATGTGTTTTCTCATACCTGCTTCCCCATTAAATTGATACTTCATTTTGGAAACAATTTACTTCTAAAAATCTCTCTGCATCTCAAGGAGGGCAGTGGCTCATACTTATAAGCCCAGCCCTTGGGGAGGCTGAAGCGGGAGGATCACTTGAGGCCAGGAGTCTGGGCAACATAGTAAAATCCTGTTTCTATAAAATATAACCTAAGTTACCCAGACATGGTGCTGTGCACTTGTAGTCCAAGCTACTCAGGAGGCTGAGACGGGAGGTTGACCCCAGGAGTTTGAGGCTGCATTGAGCTGTGATGATTCCACTGCACTCCAGCCTAGGTGACAGCAAGGTCCCGTCACAAAACAAAACAAACAAAAACCCAAAACAAGAAAAGCTTTCATCTTATATCAGATCTTTCAGTATTTACATTAGACTAGTGGTCATTAGTCATTTTTGAAGTTGATCAAATATTATGATTTCTGTAAGTACATGTCTCAAATCAAATGATGTAAATTTTAGGAATATTTTTCTTTCATAGAGATTATAAATTTTAGGAATATTTTTCTTTCATAGAGATTATAAATTTTAGGAATATTTTTCTTTCATAGAGTTTATAAATTTTAGGAATATTTCCTTTCATAGAGTTTATAAATTTTAGGAATATTTTTCTTTCATAGAGTTTATAAATTTTAGGAATATTTTTCTTTCATAGAGTTTATTGAAAAATATTATAGCACTTACAATATTTAAATATATCTTAATATTGAAATATATATTTAAACATCCTTAAATATATATTTAAATATATTTATATATTATATATTTGTATATATATTTGTTATATATGTGTATATATAAGTATATCTTAATTCTAAGGTTTTGCTAAAATTCAAGTAGATAATCATGGATTAAAAAGAATTTGCAAAATTACATGTTGAGGACATTATTTATTGCTGCCAGCGTTACGTATTTAATGACTTTTCATCTGAGGGATAACATTTAGCTAATCGTCTTGTTTGTAGGTTGTTCGTTATTTGGCTGGTTGTGGTCTGCAGAGCTGCCAGATGCTGGTGTGTAAAGGCTACCCCGACATTGGGTGGAATCCAGTTGAAGGGGAGAGATACCTAGACTTCCTCAGATTTGCTGTCTTCTGTAATGGTAAAGAGGACCTGATTCCTTGAGGTCTTCTTTGGTTATTATTAAAACTGCATACAAATAGATACATATAATAAGGGTTTATTCCAATATTTTGATGAAGGAGGTAGTAGTAAAAATAACTATATATTTTGTAATCAATAGGACTTTTTCACTGTAATGATTTATTATACAATATTTGTTTTGATAGTACTTTTCTTATTTAAATTAAAATATTTAAGCCCGTATTCTCATACATTTTTAAAATTGGATTCTAGTAATATTTAGGATTATGACATTTCCACTATCACATTAATGAGAATGAGTAGTTTATAGCTCCATAATATTTTACTTTGGAAATTTTAAGTACAAGAAAATTTCACTATTATCTTACATACATAAAAGTATAATTTGGATTAAAAATTGGCTTTACTAGGATGTTCTTGGGTCTCAGTTACTTTTAAAATCAGAAATGATGAGTATAACATTTATTTGCTCAGAACTTCTGCATAGTTCTTATTTGTTTCCTTATCTTCCCCCTCGGATTTTAGGGGAAAGTGTGGAAGAAAACGCAAATGTGGTGGTGAGGTTGCTCATTCGGAGGCCTGAGTGCTTTGGTCCTGCTTTGAGAGGGGAAGGTGGGAATGGTCTTCTCGCAGCCATGGAGGAAGCCATAAAAATAGCAGAGGATCCTTCCCGGGATGGCCCCTCACCAAACAGTGGATCCAGTAAAACACTGTAGGTCTAAGATACACACCCTCTTGAGTGACTTACACTACCTGACTCGGAATTTTACAAAGTATATTTGGCTTTCTAGTAACTCTGATACAACTTGTGATAGTGAAGATTTCTCCCCTTGAAAATAGAATATCTTAGACTTGGAAAAGTGGATGGAATTTGCTGCTGGAATAGGTTCAATGAACAAAGAGAGATCTGAGGAAGATTATATAGATTATATAGATTTTTTTGTAGAGAGGAATTTAGGTTGGAGGGCATACAGTTTGTGAGTTTTCCCAGGGAAGCTAGGGCAAAGTGGATTGTTACAAATGATGGCAGGTGAACTTTGGGCTTGGACTAGAGTTTAGCAGAAAGGTAATTAAAATGAATTTTTGTGATTTTAGTGAGAGAGAAAAATTCATTAGCAAGAAAATGGGGGATGTGACTAACCTGGTACGTTGATAAAATCCAGAAAAGAAGATGTCTATGAGAGGAGTAAAATTCTCGCTTACAGTATAGGAGACAGACAGGAGAAACTGTCACTGTCTAGGCTTCTCCATAGCGTACTTTGTTCATTCTAGAGTCCAGGAATGGACATAGTCATCATGAGTGTTGTTTTTCTGTGCCTCGTGTTTCATTTTGTTTTTATTCTTTAAAATCTGTTGAGGTGACTGTCCTCCAAGGGAGTTATGTACCCACACCGACATGCCTCTGGTAAAATATAATGTGGAGCCTTTATTGGGGCAAATTTTCAAGTAAAAAGTAGCAGAGTTCATGCCATCCTCCAAACCCTTGTTTTTTTGCATCCAGACAGGGTGATATTCCCTTAACACCACTGCCAGATTTCCAGACCAGGAGCCCTCTAAGAGCAAAAGTGAGCACTCCCCATCATACACACACCATGTTGCATGTTCACCAGGCAGCCAGCGGGGACCAGGGAGCTCCGAGGTTCTCGCACTCATAGAAAATATATCCAGAGATCTCTGTTTCAGGACCACACTAGCAGGTGTACACCCAAGGGCCCTGGGAACAGCCTTGCATGCCCAGGAACGAGGTTGTCAGATAAGACCTTGGGGTCATTCTGTGGATGGCTGTGTCCAGCCGAGGCAGCTGTCTGCCAAGTTACCAAGGAGGAAGGAAGTGAGCCTCTAGGGTTATCCAGATTTGTCACTAATCAGCAGGATAATAAATATGTATGTTTTTGTCATAGAGATGGAGAGGGAGCTGTGTTGAATTATTTGCTGGGGGGACTAGGGGTAGGTACACTTGGTACAGAGGTAGGTGAGTAAGTGTAATGATGTTTGTGAAGTGCTTATTCTGGGCAAAGCACAGTGTTGGGTGCCACATGCATGCAATCTTAGATGACATCTTTGTCATCCTTTCTCTTTATGTGTGCTATTTAAACAGTAGTCTAAATTTACACTCTCCTTCCATCAGTTAATTTTCTTTGTTCATACCCTCTCCGTTAGAAATGAGCAGAATCCGTCCAATTAGAAATTCCTCATTTTCCCCTTCGAAGGAATCTTAACACTGCATACTAGAATCTCACATGTGATCTTTAACCCTTTGTTATTTTTCTTTAGAAAGGTCAAGCCGTAAGTTTAAAACGCCTATGACAAGTATCGGGGAAAAGAATGTATTTCCTTGTGGTCCGTTTCTTTTCTTTTCTTTTTTTTTTTTTTCTGAAAGCTATATAATAACTATGAAATGTCAATTATTTGCTTTCTCTTTATTTTGGAAAATTGACGAAAGTGACACAGAAGAGGAAGAAGATGACACTATCCACATGGGGAACGCGATCATGACCTTCTATGCAGCTCTGATTGACCTGTTAGGACGCTGTGCTCCTGAGATGCATGTGAGTGCTTTGGGGCTCAGAAGCTTTGTAGCTGGCAAAATCACAGCAGCATCCAAACCCAATGATCTTCATGCTCCATTAGAAATAATAGCTGCAGTCTAATTGCTGAACAAACGTTTGTTTAGTTGGAAATGTCTCTTTGGTTGTAAAATTAGTAATGAGATTTCAGTGCAAGGCATTAATAGAATACTTAGTTATTCATATATCTCTAGAACTCGGATAGCCTCCCCTCATTTGGAGGAGAAAAGAACATATTTTCTTTCCAATTTCCTCTTCTGTTACTGCGTGTAGAAAGCAACTGCTGTTACTGAGAGTCATTTTCTTTTGTACACTATTGAACTCTTTGTGTTTGCCACTAGTTCAGGGGAAAGTGAAGAGGCAAGTGGAGAGTTCGTGGAGGTTAAGAGCTCTTTAGACGGTGTAAAATGGGGTTTTCTAAAACTTTTTAACCAAAATGAAATTGAAGTTTCATGGAATACTACTTTTTCTCTGCATTACATACTGAAATTTTTTTCTTCATTTTATTCTAGTTGGTGCTGTGTCCTATGATAGGCATTTTGAAAATCCTAGCCAGCTTTTTTCCATGCCTTAGCAATTGTGAATAGGGCTGCAATAAATATTCTGGTACAAATATCTTTGTTATGATATGATTTTTGGTCTCTGCCCAGTAGAGGAATTACAGGAGTGCCCATTGATCCACAAATGGATTAATAAATTGTGGTATATGTACACCATGGAATATTATGCAGCCTTAAAGAAAGATGGGAGACTTTACCTCCTTTATGTTTACATGGATGGAGCTGGAACATATTCTTCTTAGTAAAGTATCTCAAGAATGGAAGAAAAAGTATCCAATGTACTCAGCCCTACCTGAAACTAATTTAGGGCTTTCACATGAATGCTGTAACCCATTTGCAACCTAGGAATAGGGGGAAGGGGGAAAAAGGGGAGAGGGAGGGGAGGTGGAAGGAGGGGGATTGGTGAGAATACACTTGTGGTGCATCTTACAAGGGTATATGTAAAACTTAGTAAATGTGGAATGTAAATGTCTTAACACAATAACTGGGAAATTGCCAGGAAGGCTATGTGTGATGTAAATGTGTCAACCAGTCTGTGAAACTAGGGTATGATGCCCCATGATCATATTAATGTACACAGCTATGATTTAATAAAAAAGAAAAGAGACATTTTGGTTTTTTAGTTTTTGTGTTTTTTTTTTTTTTTTTTTGTTTGTTTGTTTGTTTTTTTTTTTGGCCAGGGCTGGGTTTGAACCCACTGCCTCCGGCATATGGGGCTGGTGCCCTACCCTTTTTAGCCACAGGCGCCGCCCCAAGACATTTTAATACAACTTAAGAAACTTTGAAAAAAATTACATGGAAGGAGAAATAACTCTTATCACACAGTTAACGTCAGGTTGGGGCCACTGCTTATACTGAGATGCTCTCACACAATGTAAACTGTAAGTTGAGGACTACAGATAAATTTAATGAGAACAGTGAATATTCATTGTTTACTTATGGCTTCATTCTTTTGTTCACTGATTCCTTGATTTGCTTAAATGTATTCCAAAATGTTTACCCATAAAGTAAAGAAATTGTGCATAGGAGTAATTTCAAACATTAGTCAAAAGCATTCAGTCACTAAGTGGGTTTAGGGATAGAGAAAGGAATGAAAATGAAATGACTTCAGGGATTTCAGATTTAGGACCCTGGAAGCAGTGGTGCCTATAATAGAAAGGGGAATAGCATGAGGAGCTGGTTTATGTGGGAGTAGATAATGAGTTCCAATTGGGATATTTAATTTTGAGACTGATGAGGGGACACTTAATTGGAGATGTTCTGTAGGTGTAATGATATTAAGAAGGGAAAAAATTCAATTAGAGCGCCACCAAATTATATCAGCTGTGTCCAAACTATATTGATTGCCTGTGTGTATAGCTGGTGTGCAGCATAGCAGGGCGGAATGAGACTAATCTCCCCTTCAATTGTACATTCTTTTATTTGATGAAGAATATGGAGGGTGACATGGGAGAAAGAGGACATGCACAGAAGCTCGCTAGCTGGTTTTCCCCTGGGTTCTCCTCTGTTTCTTCTAGTGCAAATTGATAATATGTCCAACCAAATGACTGTAGTTACTGAAGGTATCAAAATTGATCATACACACATGATGCTTGAGTTATGATGGAGTTATGTGTCCTGATAAATTCATCATAAGTCAAAAATACATTTAATATACTTAACCTACTAAACCTCATAGCTTAGCTGAACCTACCTTAAATATGTTCAGAACACTTACATTTAGCTTGCATTTAGGCAAAGTCATTTAACAAAAAGTCTCTTTTATAATGAAAGGTTGAATATCTAATGCAATATATTGAACACTATACTAACAGTGAAAAACAGAATGATTAGATGGGTACTTAATGTGTGGTTTCTACTGAATGCTTATGGTTTTTATATCAGCTTAAAGTTGAAAACTGTAAGTCAAGTCATTGTAAACTGAGAACCACATGTACTTGAAAGTAGTTGGAAAACCAAAAAGTGCTATAAACATATGATACTGTATTATCACTGTGTCTGCTATTCTACTCAGAGAAGCAATAACCTGCAATATGTACATAGGTCAAGAGGAACTTTCCTTACTTATACAACTAAAACATAAAAATTATTTCGCATAATCTGCTTTTTTAGCCCCATTTTGGGCACTTACCCAAGCATACAAGTTGTATGTTTCAGAAACCTACAAATCCCCAGTATTATTCCAAGACACTACAAAAGTAGCAGCAATATGTCATATTATATATAGTTCCCTGCACTTCCCTAATAAGGTTGGTGGATTTCAGTTTAAGGAGAAGTTCCAAACTTATACGTAATTAGTCAATATGTTTTCTGCCTATGGGGCAAAAGAGCAATGGGGTATAGCAATATAGTTTATATTAGACTTTCAATTGGCCTATACAGAGAATAAAAATACAATATTGTTTGAAAAAATACCCTAGGGGCTGAGAAAGGAGTTATGGGTGCATGTGGAGAGAAGCCTAGGTGAGAATGGCTTTGACAAATGATCCATGCTTTAGTGTAGTTTAAATGATGGATGAAGAAACTCAAGAATGCTCCGTAATAGCATATCTGCTGATTAGAGGGTAAGTCTGGCTCCCAGTTCCAGGGTACAACTGAAAGAAATCAGTGATGACAGAAAGGAAGTTTCCTTTTACAGCCAAAACTCAGCAAAGTGATCTCTGTCAGCTGGAGCTGGAGATTCATACCCTCTGCTTCTCCAGCAAAAGAATCAGATTGATTCAGGAACAGACAACAACTACAATCCCTTCTGATGTAGCTCATGAGTACTCTCAAACCATCTCCAGGATATAAAAAATTCACCTTACACAAACTTATCTTGCTAACCTTCCTTTGCAAACATTACCTATTTCTTATATTTATTAGAGATAACTGTATTAAACATGAAAATGTGTTTTAATAACAGATGACTGACAATTAATAAACTGTGGAATAAACCATGTTTCATTCCACAGTTTATTAATTCCATGGATACCATGGAATACTATTTAGCCATAAAAAGTTGGAGACTTTACATCTTTTGCATTAATCTGGATGGAGTTGAAGTATATTCTTCCTAGTAAAGTATCACAAGAATGTAAAAAAAATTATTCAATGTATGCAATAGATAAACATCTATATCCCCACAGGAGAGAAAAGCAGAATTAAATTCAAGTGGGGGAGAGAGGGAAGGAGGGAGAGGGCAGAGAAGAGAAAGGAAGGGCATGTAAGGATACACAGCACACCCCCTGGGTGAAGGGCTCAACTACAACTTGAACTTGAACCAACAAACACAAATAATGTAACCTAATCATTTGCACCCTCATTATTAATCTGAAATTAAAAAAAAAAAAAAACTTTATTGAATTTATATGTTGGCTCAGAAGTTACTAAGGGAGCAAACAGCCAGAGTCATAAAACTTTATAATCCTTACATCTACCACTGGTGGGGTAGGTGATTAGATGTGAAAAATGTTGCTTTATTTATTCTCAGCATATTAAACTGAACTTGAGGATTTAAATGAACCGTAGGAAATTCAATGCAAGAGCTAAAATGAATGACTAAGGAGCTAGAAGATCTTAATCTGTGTAAAGCTGAAAGAACAAAATATGCACAGTTTAGCTCTGTGCTAATGAAAGGAAAGAGATAAGACTAAAAATAACTGAATGGTGCGAGCTTCAAGGCAGCAAAAGAGTTCTGGCACAAATGGATCTATCCAGAAAAAAATGAGACTTAATTACACAAAGGAAAAACTGTTGACTATGAGGAAAAGTGTCCTAAGATGAAATGACTGCCGTTGAATGAGGAACCATCAAAGAGGCAGTGACGAGGGTGTTATCTCAAAGCTTGAAGCAGCTAAAATGAGACATGTTGCCGGAAAAGCCATTAGAGAATAAATACTCCTTGGTCCCGAGGGCATAGATACACATCAACACAGTGAGGAGAACTGCAGAGCGGCACACCACCAGCGCACGGCGTGGTGAGTCAGGATTTGGGTCTTTGTCCCAATGCTATTAGGTGTAGCCTTGCTCAACCCGATTTCCTTCTCCATTACTTGGCCTTCTTTCTGAATATTCTACAGTGAGAGGTTACTGTGACAGATTTTGTCACCACTTTGACGCTTTAATAAATTAAAAAATCCAGTTCACAATAAAAACTCTATAAGCTGAGACCTATAGAGTTAAGGACATCACGAAGATTACCAGAGAATTGATGAATATTGGTAGCCATCATCAAAACAATAGCTTGAGCGCGCAAGTCAAACTAATGGAAAACATTCATAACTCCATTATAAATGTGATTATAATAGATGCATCTCTTTAGAAACAAGAAAGGAAATACTGAGCTCCCAAGATGTATTTGAGAATGTTGAATAAAGCATGCAGTACAATGGCTCAAATCCTGTGCTTGTCACCAATATTTTTCCAGCATGAATTCATTCTCTTCTTGTAATGTGATATTTGATGCATAAAACAATATATGTAATACATGTATAAGTTACAAAGCATCATAATATAAGGAATACACATCCACCCCATTGATTATATAAACAATAACTTGCATCCGAACCCACATGCTCCTATACTAGTTTCTGCTGCAGCCTTCCTCTTACCCCAAATTAACTATAATCCAGCATCTTGGGAGGGGTCATATTCTTGCCTTTGTTTATGTTTGTTTGTTTGGCATTGGCTTTTTTGGCTAATTGTATATGTATGTGTGCCAATATTTTGATTTACTCTTCCTATGTGTGAGCTTTCTGTAGTGTTACCTAATACAGGGGTCAACACACTATAGCCCATGGGTCATCTGACAGTTTTTGTAAATATCTTTTATTAGACTCACACCCATTCACTCATCTCATCATACATTGCCTATGGTTTCTTTCTTGGTGCAACAATATAGTTAAGTATCTGCAATAGTTACCATGTAGCCTATAAGCCTAAAAGATTTTCTCTCTGGCCCTTTAAGAGAAAGTTTGCAGATTACTGATTTCTTTTCCTTTTTTTTTTTTTTTTTTTTTTGGTTCTGAACATAGAAGTCATACATTCTCCTTACAGAAAGTTTGAAAATAATAGTAGAGTGAAGAAAAAAAAATTTTATCCTTCCCAGGACAATCACTTATACTATTTCTTTTTCCTCATCTGTTAATAGCTAATAGAGGAACACAATCACCTCAGCTTCCGTTTATTCTTGCCTATGATGGGTAATTCATAAATCTCATTTTGTTATATTACTTAAAAGCATTAAACATAAATCATTGATGGTGAAGGTAGAAAATAATAAGCAAAAAAAATAATCAAGATTTTAAAAGTCTTATTAAGTTCCAAAAATTTTTAACACATGTGTTCCATTTTTGGTATTTGTCCCCCAAAAATGTCCAGGAATCACAGGTGATTTCACACCTTTACTTCAGTGTCATAAGCCCCTAATAAAAGGGCGTAGCTCATTTCTTTAAAATCCAACTTTTGCCTTTCATTTTCATTCAGCACAAACTACTACTTCTCCTGAAAGCCTCTTTCCAAAGTTTATAATAAACATGATGCCATAGTCCTAGTCCATGAGGCTCTTCTTCTAACTTCTTACCCTTTTCTTTCCTGCCCTGATTTACAGTTTCCCCCAAAGCTAGTCTGTGACTGCATGAAGCCCCTCAAATAACTGGAAAAGAATAGAATTTAGGCCAAAGTGTAGGGAGGAGAAACTCTGGAGATATATCTAAACAAATTGCTTTTGTGCTATAAAAATCTTTCACCTAATCCCAATGTATGGTGGGAAAATACCGTATACAAGGGAGTCATTGCAGGTGCTCATGTCTGAGACACTTTAGGATAATTTGAGTCTCTTACTTCCCCCGTAATGAGCCAGTTATGCAACAACATCCAAAAAAGGAGTTCTATAACCAGTAGGTGTTTCAGTGTTCCACAACAGAGATTTACATTATCAAAAATGTATAATACTATAATAATAAAGAAAAATGGAAATTCTTAGAAAAGTTGATATGCTAATGTACATAGTGACTTTATAAGAGGGTAGATGGTATAAGCAAATTTTCCCAAAACAACTTAGTTAGGCTTCCAGCACAAAAAAAACATTGTTTTTCCAGTCTGGGGGTATGTGAGACAAACTTACTAAGGTAGTTATTAGCAGAGATGTTGTCAGTGTTAAGAAACTAAAAAGGGATGGTAAAGAATCCTAGAGTTAACTATAGACCTTAAAGGTCAAGGGGAAGGAGGTTTCTTGAACCAGAGCACAAGAGCCAGTAGAAATGCAAGAGAGAGCTATCCAACAAAAGCTGTGGAGATCCCATGAGAGCCCCCAAAACAAAATATTCCACCCTTCTCCTACTTGGGTTTACAGAGTAAGAGCAAGATAATATACTTACAGAGCAAGGTAGATTCTCCATAGAGAGTGAACTGGTCTCCATTATTGTGAGAAGGAAAAAGTCTTTGTATATGGCTGGGGGTTCTCTTTTATATTTGCCTGGTTTGGGCCTATCTCATGGTTCAGAGGTCTGACTGTGCCTGCGGATCTCCCATGAGCCTCTCTGAGAGCTCACTGTGGGGATTTGGACCCCCCTCCCCACTTCCCAAGAAGTTTGTGCTCCTGCCCAAACTTCTCTCAACTAGAAAGCAAAGGGCAAGGGAAGTCTGATGAATTCCTAAAATGCAGTCTTCAGGGCACAAAGCCAGGGGAAATAGAATGGAGAATGGTTTTGAAAGAACAGAAGAAAATAATTTACTGATTAAAGAAAAAACTTTATTCCCTCAAGTTAAACTAAAACGTTGAGTTGGTTGTTCTTTGATTGAATTCCTTCAATTCTAAAGCCTGGAGATAACTAACACTACCAAGGAGTTGGTAAAGTAAACACCATTCATGTCCTGGGGCCTAGACAGACCCGTTGGATGTGTGGACGGATGGATAGATGAAATCAGCCAAGTCACAGTTTTACAGACACATATTACCCAGCCCATATGTGAACATGAAGAGTCTTTGTTCTTTAATTATGATAGGTAAAAGTAAACAGTGAGGAATCTGATATTATGTTGATTTCTTGTTGTAAAACAGCTACCCACCACTTCTATAACAATCAACAATTTGAATTTGGGGGTTACAATAATTACTCAAAAAGCTAGGAAAAGTAGTGGATGTGCTATTCTGTGGTCCCAGAACTCTCTTCATGTATTATGGCTCTCAACTTTGGATACACGTTAGCATTTCCTTTGGAACTTTTAAAATTGAGGTACTGGCACCACAGACCACAGAAGTCAGGATCTTGAGAAATATGATACAGTCATCACTATTTACAAATGCTCCAATGTGCAGTCAAGTTTCAGAGCTACTAATGTCGCTTTTTTTAAGATCTACCCTTAGGAACCCCGCAACAATACTGCTTTGCTTAGCAATTTCCATATTTTATAGGAAACTATATTACTTTTCTAATAATGCCATATATAATGGGGATTAGACAATTTATTGAGCTTAGGGTCAGGGAAAATTGTACTTACAAAGGAATACAAAAATACTTAGCAGCTCCTAAAATAATCTGTGATAGTACAGATTACTTGCATATTTTACCTTTAATTTCAGAGTCCTTATCAGCATTCAAAGCAGCATAGAGCTTTTAGAAATGCTTCAGTGGAGAACACTTTATGCTCTGGCCCTGATAAATGAAAGTGTTCATTTCCTCCCAGACAAGTCAGTAACAAACAACTATTTTCTAACAACTGGACTGTATCCACCTATTCACTTCCCAAGGCTCATCATTAGGAATGTAACAAGTTTTAGTTACTACCAAGCCCAGTTACTGTAGAATTAGTCAATTATATAAAAGGTTTAAAAATCAGTAAAGCTAATTTTGTTTTAAACTGCACTTGGATATTTTGACAAAGTAGGCAGAAAACAGTCTTTATCTTTCTCTGCCAATTCTTAGTGAGAAAATTTGAGGACTGTCCATATTTAGAATATACCTGGGAGCAGTCCACAGATTAAGAATTAAGATGCTTCTTAGAATGTTTAATAATTTTAATACTTAGATCCATAACTTACAGAAAAATTACTTGAAATGATTGGTTAAGAAATTAAGTACAATTAAGAGACAGGGATGTAAACCCTGAGGAAAACAGATAGTATTGCCATTAAAAATTTTTCAAGGGAAAGCAAATGGTTTCTATACAGTGGAGAAAGGGGAGTTACCACGTGCACAGCACAAATGGGTAGAGTTAAAGGTGATTTTATGTTGTTCTTAAAGTCTACAATGAACAATGAATATATACTACATTTATAAGCACAAATAGTCCATTAGCAGGTATCTCATGTATATGAACTGGGAAATACTCTGCTGCTTCATAGCTACTACTCTCCTTTTGCTCACACAGTATACTCACCAAATTACCTTTCAATTATAATGTAGCTTCCCATACAGGTGACTCAATATATATATGTGGTGGGTGGGTAACTCGATGATCTACCGCAGTGATTTTCAACCAGTGTACCATGAGAGGATCTCACGTGTGCCGCAATAATTTTTAGATTATGAATTGAATTATTTTCAAAAGAAGTGCAAAGCACAGTAATATATATATATTTCACTCTTTTTGTGGCTCAACTTTATTTAAGTGTGCTATGAAAGTTTAAGCATGGTTTAAGTAGGCTCAAGTATGTCGTGAAATAAAAAAGTTTGAAAAACACTGATCTACAGTATAAAACTCAAATTACTAAGTAGTCATGGTTTTCAGTGATCATTATGACATTAACACTGAGTTGAATCATTCATAAATCTTTGGGAAGTGTGATTAGTGTGAAGCAGCTTATGTTCATATCTGCAGTATGGACACTTATTGGCATATTGGCAGAAGCCAAGTTCCCTAGAAAATAAGATGACCCACCTGAGGTTCTGTCTCCAGAAGTTTTACCCATCTTTCTTTCTCCTGAAGATTGGAAGGCCTAAATGTTCTATCACTCTTAGAGATTCTAAAACATATATGTACAATAAGGGTTCTGAGGAAATCTGAGAAAATTGATTTCCTTTTACCAATTACTATATTTTATGTAATTTTTTAAATTTTTGGATTTCAAAATATTAGGAGGGCTACTAATGTTTTTGGTTACATGGATCACTTTTGTAATGTTTGAGTCACAGCACTAGGTGTGTCGATCACCCACATGGTGTTCATTGTACTTGTTAGGTAGGTTTTTAGCCATCCTTTCCTCCCCCCACCCACCTGCTTTATTTCCACTGAGGTTTGCTTCCTTGTGTATACGTGCGTGCTCTTCATGTAGCTCCGATTTAATAATGAGAACACATGTTTGTTTTTACATTTTTTAGGTATTTCACTTAGGAGAGTGGCCTTCAATTTCATCCATGCAAAAGTCAGTAAGTCATCCTTTTAGGGCTAAGTAGTACTCCATGGTCTACGTATACCACATTTTATTCATCTGTGCATATATTGATGGGCATATATTGAGTTGATTCCACATCTTTGCAATTGTGAATGAGGCTGCAATAAGCAATCAAGTGCAGGTTGCTGTCTTTTTGATAAAATGACTTCCTTTCCTTCGTGTAAATCCCCAGTAGTGGGATTCTTAGACCGAACAGTAGATTCACTTTTAGTTTTTGAGGAATCTTTATACTGTTTTTCATAGAGGTTATACTAATTTGTAGTCCCACCAAAAGTATATAACCGTTCCTTTTCTGTGTGCAGCCACACCAGTATCTATTGTTTTTGGACTTTTTTTTTTATTATAGATAAAAAATATGCACCATAGATGTGGCCCAACCCATCACCCTCCCTCCACCCAAACCTCCCCCCTCCCTTCCCCTTCCTTGGTCCTTTCCTCATAGTCTTGTGGTATAGTTGGGTTATAGCCTT
>CAUYPK010160802.1:0-11355 GCA_963574355.1 Loris lydekkerianus | reverse complement strand
AACATCTTTCCAAAAGGAATGTATTAATTTGCATTCCCACCAGCAGTGTAGAAGTGTTCCCTTTTCTCCACATCCATGCCAACATCTCTGGTCTGGGATTTTGTGATATGGGCTGATCTTACTGGACTTAGATCATATCTCAAGGTAGTTTTGATTTGCATTTCTCTGATGATTAAAGTAGTTTTGATTTGGATTTCTCTGATGATTAAAATACTTTTGATTTGCATTTCTCATATGTCTGTAGGCAATGCACCTGTCTTCTTAAGAGAAGTTTCTCTTCAAGTCCCTTGCCCAGCCTGTGATGGGATCAATTGTTCTTTTCTTGCTTATATGTTTGAGTTCTCTGTGGATTCTGGTTATTAAACCTTTGTCGGAGACATAACCTGCAAATAACTTCTCCCATTCTGAGGGCTGTTTGCTTGCTTTACTTACTGTGTCCTTGGCTGTGCAGAAGCTTTTTAGTTTGATCAGGTCCCAGTAGTGTATTTTTGAAGCTGCTTTAATTGCCCAGGGGATCCTCCTCATAAAATACTCACCCAGATAATCTATTTTGAAGAATGTTTCATGGGCTTTGAAAAGAACATATATTCTGTAGTTTGGGAATAGAGTGTTTTGTAAATAACTATTATGCATAATAGTCATAAGGTCATTTTTAAGTCCCTTGTATCTTTGTTTAGTTTCTGTTTAGAGGATCTTTCCAGCTGTGTAAAAGGTATGTTAAGGTTCCCTGCTAATATGGTGTTACAGGATATCATACTGCTCAGACTAATTAAGATCTGTTACATAAATCTGGGAGCATTTACGTTTGGTGCATAAATATTTAGAATTAAATGTTCCCTTCTTTTATTGTTCTCTTGTCCAATATAAAGTTTCCATCTTTTTTTTTCTCCCTTTAGTTGCTTTAAATCCACTTGTGTCTGAAAATAATATTGTAACCTTTCTTCTCTTCTGATTTCTATTTTTCTAAAATATGGCTTTCCATCCCTTAACCCTGAGTCTTATTTTGTCTTTTAAGAGTAGGTATGTTTTCTCCAGATAGCATATGGATGGCTTGTGCTTTTTTATCCAATCAGCCGGCGTATGCCTCTTCAGTGGGGAATTCAAGCCATTAACAACATTTATTTAGAGAATTAATAATTGTTGTGGAGTGCTATTCATCTTATTTTGTTAAAGTCCATTGTTTGGCTTTATCTTTTGAAACATTGCAAAAGCTAGGTTTATTTTATTTTTTTTTATTTTTATTTAGTTATTTTCTTTTTTATTATTATTATTATTTTATTTTTTTTTTTTAGACAGAGTCTCATTTTGTTACCCTCAGGAAAGTGCTGTGGCATCACAGCTCACAGAAACCTCCACCTCTTGGGCTTAGGCAATTCTCTTGCCTCAGCTTCCCTAGTAGCTGGGACTATAGGGGTCTGTCACAATGCCCAGCTATTTTTTTGTATTGTTGTTTTTGCAGTTTGGCCAGGGCCAGGTTCAAACCCACCACCCTTAGTATATGGGGCTGGTGTCCTACTCACTGAGCCACAGGAGCTGCCCTAATTTCTGACTGTTTAGTTTGCTGGTGGTCCATTTTTATGGTCATGTAGAGAATAGGTCTAAATATTTCCTGTAGAGCTGGTCTTGTTGTGGAAACTTCCGCAAGGTTTGCATATCAGTAAAAAATTATATTTCTCCATCCATTTTAAACCTTAGCTTTGTAGGATATAGAATTCTGAACTAAGGGGGGCAAGATGGCTGACTTGAGCCAACCTCTGACAGAAGCTCCTGTATAGAAGGAAGGATAATGTCCAGGAAGTACCCAATTAAGCTGATGATTGGGGCCAAGCCAAGAGAGAAGAATGATAACTGCAGGTCACCTCTTCTGAGGCAAGCTGCAACTCCAAGAAAGCAAACTTCAGGTAAAAAATTCATACCAAAGGAAAAGTGTCTGTCCCCTCTCCCAAGAAAGTTGGGTGTGTCTTATTTTTTTTTTTTTCTCTTTGTTTTCTCCTGTAGGTTTTCTACAGGCGAGCAGTGAGCTGAGGGCCTCTTGTCTCACTCCTAGGGTAAGAGCTGTAGGAAATGTGGTCTACTTCCCCAGAGGGACCCTGTTGTGACCCTGAGCACTCTTTTTCCAGGCAGAAAAATTGAACTAACATTTTCCCTGTCATTCTGAACTTCCAGTTTACCCTTCCCCCCTTGCCTGAAGAACCAGAAGCCTAACACCTGCAGTGACTGTGAGAAGAGGCTCATGAGCAGTGCCCCTGCCCTGCAGGACCAAGCACCCCACCCCACCCACAAAAGCCTTTACTTCCACCCTGCTAGAGCCAAAGGTCCTGCACTCTGCCCACAGAGCTCCACCCTGCAAGAGCCACTGTACTGTACCCCGGCCAGAGTCATGAGCTTAACTATCTCCTTGCCAAAATCACTGGACATCAATCACTTCCAGAAACATGTGCAGCATCTACTGCCCTGCTGCTGCATTTGTGTGCCCTGCACTCCTGGAGCTGCTCCTACAGCCATGACTCCCTGGCTTTGGCAGTCACCTGGAAACTGCCTAGGGTCACTTCCCACAAAGATCCAGCAACAATAGAGCAATCCTTCCATGGTCTAACCTAGGAAAGACACCTCCCCAGCACTAAGGACTACCAGAGGAAACCAAAACTCCATCTATAGGGCTACCTGGTGCTGTAGAGTGGCAGTGGCAAAGGTGCAGTGGCTGAGGGAGAAAAGCATTTGCTGACTTGTTACCCTCAGGATTAGACTAAGTCCGTGTGAAACACTAGCCAGTGGCTATTGAGTAACTGAGGCAGGCAAGCCTCAGTTCCCCTAGCTGTCCAGTGGAAGAGGGTAGTTGCTTGGTCATGTGGGCATTGGCCTTCCTGTGACTCTGACAGGTGCAAAGCCCCAGCATATCTGCTTATTTGAGGGAGCAGGACATCAGTCCTGTTGGGTCACAAGTGAAGGGGCATTAAAGAGGAGCATTATTGAGTAAGAGACACAGCCCCATGGTCTCACTCTGCTACTGGCTGGGTCTTTCTGATGCCACAGAGCTCAAAAGCAAGCCAAATTTGAGCAGCCTGTAGACCTTCACCACCTATTTGTTTGAGAACTTTCAAACTCTCCCACTTGAGAGTTTGTACTGATTGGGTCAAAAGATTTTGAACTCCTAACCAGCACCAAACACCCAAGGACCCTCTTGGGTGGTACCCTGGTTGTGCGGTAATGGGAAGGGTTGATTTTCCTCTTCCAGTTGTCCATAGAGGTTCAAATGTCTTAGTTGCTTGTATTTCTCCACAGCTAAGACTTCACTAGAGTCACTGATCCAATAGGATCAGACAAGAACCAGCTGAATACAAGACAAAGCCACCTAACCCTACCACACCAAGCAGGTTTCCTCAGCCTCAGACTGTAATAGTGTACGGGTCCTTTGAAAAGCAATAGGGGAAAAAGCTGAAGTCATCAGTCCCAGATCCTTGATAAAGGGATGGTTAAACACAATTTCAGGAACTCCCAATCCAATTTCAACTAACCTGCCCATCTAGCCAATGGTGAAAAATAATCATGAGGTGGAATCAGTGGAAAAACTCCCCCAAGGAATGATATGGCAGACACAGCACAAGATCTCATCTATAAACAAATGGATGAGATGTCAGAAATCAAGGTCAGAATTTGGATAGCAAATAAGATCAGCAGAAGGGAGGTAAAGACGGAATTAGAATTTCAAGGAGTAAATCAAAAGATATCTCAATAATTCAATGAAATCCAAGACAAAATCACCAAAGATCTTGACACATTGAAGCAAGAACTCAAAGCCCTCAAAGATATAAGAAACACAGTAGAATCCCTCAGTAATAGCACGGAGCAGGCAGAAGAAAGGATATCTGACATTGAAAACAAAGCTTTAGAATGCTCCCAAATGCTCAAAGACGAAAAAAAGTGGAGAACAAAAACGGATCATTCTTTCATAGAACTCTGGGATAATTCAAAGAGATCTAATATTCACCTAAAAGTGATGAGGTTGCTGCAAAGGATACATATGCTTTACTTCATAAAATAAGCAATTAGAATTTTCCAGACATGAAAAGAGATTCTGAAATTCAAATAGCAGACCATTTCAGAGCACTGGCACAATCAACCCAAATATAATTTCTCACAGACACATTAAAATTAGCTTTGCCAAGTTTAAAATAAAGGAGAAAATTCTGCAAGCATCCAGATGTAAGAAAGCCATAACCAAAAAGGGGAAGAACACTAGAATGACTACAGATCTCTCTGCTAAAATATTTCAAGCTAGAAGAGGGTGATCATCGACCTTTAATCTCCTTAAACAAAATAACTTTTGACCCAGGATTCTGTATCCAGCTAAACTGGTTTTCATCTATGATGGAGAAATTAAATACTTTAATGACATTCACATGTTGAAGAAATTTTCCATAACTAATCCAGCTCTCCAGGATATTCTCAGACCTATGCTCCATAATGAACAGCACAATCCTCCAACACCAAAGTAAACTCACTCAGAAATTTTATCAAATTCCAACTTCCACAGTGGTGAAAGGATTAAAAATGACCATTGGACTTTCTAAAAACTCAATACCCAAAATACCATCTGGTTTATCAATACTCTCAATTAATGTGAATGGCTTAAATTGCCCTCTAAAGAGGACAGGTTGGCTGACTGCATACAAAAACATAGGCCAGACATCTGCTGCATTCAAGAATAAAACCTTATATTAAAAGATAAACATAGACTCAGGGTGAAGGGATGGTCATCTATAATTCAGGCAAATGGAAATCAGAAAATATTAGGTGTTGAAATTTTATTCACAGATACAATTGGTTTTAAACCAATAAAAGTAAGGAAGGATAAGAATGATTGCTTTTTATTTGTTAAGGGCAACACTCAACACGATAAGATTTCAATTATTAACATTTATAAATGCAATCAGAATGTGCTTCAATTTATAAGAGAAACTCTAAAAGAATGAACAACTTGATTTACTCCAGCACCACCATTGTTGGAGATTTTAACACTCCTTTGGCAGTGTTGGATAGATCCTCCAAAAAGAAGATAAGAAAAGAAATTTTAGACTTAAACCTAAGCTTAGACTTAAACTTAAATTTGCATGTAACAGATTTCTAAAGAACATTTCATCTTAACAAAACTGAATACATATTCTTCTCATCAGCCCATGGATCATCCTCCAAAATTGATCACAACTTAGGTCTCAGGTCTAACCTCAGCAAATTTAAAAGAATAGAAATTATTCCTTGTATTTTTTTGAACCATAATGGAATAAACAAGAATCTGCACGTGAATACAAAAACATGGAAACTAAATAACCTCATGCTAAATGATAGCTGGTTCTAGCTGAGATTAAGAAGGAAATTACCAGATTTTGGGAACAAAACTGTAATGAAGACACAAACTATCGAACCTCTGGGATACTACAAAGGCAGTCCTAAGAGGGAAATTTATAGCATTGAAAGCCTTCCTCAAAATAAAAGAAAGAGATGAACTCAACAATAGTCTAGGGGAAAAAATAATCAAGGACTCTATTCCCTTTACAATAGTGCCAAACAAGATGAAATATATGGTAGTGTATCTAACTAAGGACATGAAAGATCTCTATAAAGAGAACTATGAAACTTAGAAAAGAAATAGTTGAAGATGTTAACATATGGAAAAACATACCATGCTCATGGCTGAGAAGAATCAACATTGTTAAAATGTCTATACTACCTAAAGCAATCTTTAGTAGGGATCTTTAATGAGATCCCTACTAAAGCACCTCTGTCATACTTTAAAGACATGTAAAAATTAGTACTTCATTTTATATGTAAACAGAAAAAACCTCAAATAGTCTAAACATTACTCAGAAATAAAAACAAATCTGAAGGAATCATGCTTCCAGACTTTAGACTATACTATAAATCGATAGTGATCAAAGTAACATGGTACTGGCACAAAAATAGTGAGGTAGATGTATGGAACAGAATTGAAGACCAAGAAGTAAACCCAGACATTATCGCCATTTGATTTTTGATAAGCCTATTAAAAATATAAATTGGGGAAAAGATTCCTTATTCAATAAATGGTGGTGGATGAATTGGCTGGCGACCTGTAGAAGACTGAAACTGGACCCAAACCTTTCTCTTCTAACAAAAATTGACTCTCACTGGTTAAATGACTTAAAGTTAGGACATGAAACTGCAAAAATTCTTAGAGGGAGTGCAGGGTAAATGCTTGAAAAAATTGGCCTGGGGGAATACTTTATGAGGAGGACACCCCCGGGAATTGAAGCAACATCAAAAATACATTACTGGGATCTGATCAAATTAAAAAGCTTCTGCACTGCCAAGAACACAATAAGTAAAGCAAATAGACTTCCCTCAGAATGGGAGAGGATCTTTGCAAGTTATATTTCTGACAAAGGTCTAATAACCAGAATCCACAGAGAACTCAAACTTATTACTAGGAGAAAAACAAGTGGTCCCATTTTATTGTGGGCAAGAGACATGAACAGAAGCTTCTCTGAAGAAGACAGGCACATGGTCTACAGACACATGAAAAAATGCTCATCATCTTTAATCGTCAGAGAAGTGCAAAGCAAAACCACTTTGAGATACCAAATAACTCCAGTAAGAGTAGCCAACATCACAAAATTTCAAAACTACAGATGTTGGTGTCGATGTGGAGAAAAGGGAACACTGCACTTCTGCACTGCTGGTGGGAATGCAAGCTAGTACATTCCTTTTGGAAAGAAGTTTGGAGAACACTCAGGGATCTACATGTAGACCTGCCATTTGATCCTGCAAGTCCTCTTCTAGGTGTATATCCAGAGGACTAGAAATCATTTGGCAATAAAGATATTTGCACCAGATTGTTCATTGCAGCTCAATTCATAAATGCCAAGTCATGGAAGAAGCCCAAGTACCCATCGACCCATGAATGGATTAATAAATTGTGGTATATGTATACCATGGAATACAATGCAGCATTAAAAAATATGGAGACATATTCCTTTTATTTTTACATGGATGGAACTGAAAAATATTCTTCTTAGTGAAATATCTCAGAAAAGGAAAAAAAAAATCCAATGTACTCAGTACTACTGTGAAACCAATTTATCATCACTCACATTACATATGATAAATGAAACAAAAATATAGCCTAGAATGATGGAAGGGGATTGAAGGGGAAAGAGAGTGGAAGTGAGGGGGTTAGGTCGATAGAGGGAGGGTTAGTAGTAGGACCACACCTATGGGATATATTGCAAGTACAAGTTGGATCTATCAGATGTAGAACACAGATGTCTTAACCCTGTAATTGGGTAAATGAGGTGAAGGCTGTTTTGATTAGTAGGATGTAAGCACTTCAATTTCTACAAATAATCAACACATTGAATCCTATAATGGCATGAATGTATTCATGATCTATGTATAAATGACTTAATAAAAATATTTAAAAAGTAAATGAGGAAATGCTTAGAAAAAAAAAAAAAAGGAATTCTGGGCTGAAAATTGCTCGGTTTAATTAGATTAAAGACAGGTGACCATTCTATTCTGGCTTCAAAAGTTTCATTTGAGATGTTCCCTGTCAGCCTGATGGATTTTCCCTGTAGGTCAGTTGGCACTTACTCCTGGATTCTTGCAAAATATTTTCTTTTCTTGACTTTGGACAGGTTAATAAAGTGTCTTGAAGAACCTCTGTTTGAGTTGAGACATCCTGAGGTTCAATATCCTTCCAATTGGAGTGTGTCAGAATCTTTAGTGATACTTAGGAAATTTTAATTTATGATATCCTCTAGTAGGTTTTCCATTCTGCCTGGGAGTTCTTCCTCCCATTCTGAGATATCTATAATTCATGTGTTTGAACAGTTCATAAAGTTCCATAAGTTTCTCAGTGAATGTTCTAATTTTTCTCGCTCTCTCTTTTTTTCTGTATCTTCAAGTGCCTATGTTAGCTCAAGAGCTTTATATTCTAAATTTTTTTTTGTTCAGCATAGTATAATTTGTTATTGATACTTTCTATTGCATTTTCAAGTTCCCTGACAGAGTTCTTCAATTCCTTAAGGTCCGCTATATCATTTCTATGTTCTTTATATTATTCATCACTTATTTGATTATGTTTTGCATTTCCTTTTCGTTATTCTCCACTTTCTCAGCAATTTTCTTCATTGTTTTTACCTCACATATTTTAAATTCCCTCTCAGTCATTTCTAACATTTCTCTTTAAGTGGAATCTTCTACAGTAGCTACCTCATAATCCCTTGAGGGTGTTGCTGTGTTCTGGTTTTTCATGGTGCCAGAATTATTCTATTGTTTCTTACTTATGAGTGTTTTCTTTTTGGTTGTTTACCTTCCCTACCTTTTACTTTCACTTCCTCCTCCTCTTTAAATTACTGTGCTTCTGACTAAGATGTCAAAGTGTCCTTTTGCTATAGGATGAAAATGAAGAGAAGAGTGGGGAACAAGAAAAGGTAAAAGATAAAAAAGAGAAACAAAAGGGAAAGGAGGGAGTAAATGGTAAAATTGACAAAAAGAATAGAATAACAAAAAGAGAGAGGCGGGAGTAATATTGGTGTGCAGTAGTGTACTTTAACCCACACCTACAAATCCCCAACTCTGGGGTCTGGCTTGGGTGTGTCCCTTGATGTCAGGATCTCCTTGCCAGCCTGAGCAGATACAAGACCCCATCTCCACCAAATATGGAAGAAAACCAAAAATAGTATAAATCAAATTAAAAAAAAAAAAAAGAAACAAAAGACTTCAAGGGATAAAAAATGGGGGAGAAAAAAGAATAGCAGGGGAGAAAAAAAATACAGAAATTTAACCCTTATTATTAAAGAAGGAAAAAATTAAAAATTATAATTACAGGAGGAAAAAGAAGAGAAAACGAGAAACAAAAACCTAGGGGGAAAACGTTGAAAAATATTTTTTTAAATGTAAGAAAAAGTATTTATGTATCTTGCTGTATATTTCCTGGACAACAGGTAATCTTCTGGAGTATGAGATGCCAATCCGAATACTAATACAACTGTATAAAATGAATACTGGAAGCCTCTGTCTTGCTGAGAAGACCTGGTCCATCTTCCAGACTTCTTTGCCCTCAATCCCCGTCAGGTTGGGAACCTGACGCTCTCCTTAGCCTACTTAATAGACACTCCATAACCTTTCAAACTATGTATTTTTGCCATGAAGAGGCTTTTCCAGGAATCCTTGTGTCACTCAAATCTCCCCAGGAGTGGTTGCTGAGCTTATGAGGCACACTAATACAGGCCTCACACTAGGGCCTGAGGGCAGATCCTGCAAGGCAGCTTTCCCACAAAGGCTGTGCTTGGTCTGCAGCTGAACAATGTATGCTCTGTTCTACCCAGTGACTCAGTCCTGGATTCTGGGAACAGTTCAACATCACTCTCTTGGTTGCCCAAGCTCTCCAAACGCAACACAACCAAGGGCCCAGGTCCAAAAATAAACTGGCAGGTGAGGCCTTGCTGCTGCCGCTGCACTGGCCAGCCTCTTCTGGCATGCAAGTTCTCTCCCTGGTGCTCCTTCTCCACTGCTTCTGTCCTCGTCTTGGGGTCCTGAAGTCTCCAGCTGCCTCCATGTGACATTTCTATGCAGAAATGTTTCTGCATAGAGCCCACAAGCCAGATGTGCCTGAAATCTTTTCTCCCTAATCTTCCTGTGCACGGCTGCAAACAAGCTGCCTCTAGTCCACCTTCTTGCTATGCCTAGCTCTTTGATTTCTGAAATTATTTCTTCTCTATGTTTTTCTCTATTGCTAACACTCTCTACTGTGTTCTGGAACTCCCTGAAAGTCTCTTTAATTTGTTTATGCTTTTCTGTAGCCTTCCTAATTATGTCAATATCCATGTTGTCTTTGTGATTAGTTTAATTGATTTCTCAAGACACTTTTGAACTTCTTTGTGGATGTCTTTTTCAATCTTCTACTCAATACCATTCATCTTATTTGCCATCCATGTTCTGAATTCAATTTCTGTCACTTCATCAATTTCTCTGTGGATGGTATTTTTAGCTGTATCTCCATTTTAATCCCTTGGCGGAATTTATTTGTTCTTATTTTTCATGTTGCCAGGATTTTTCTGCTGATACCTCCTCAAGTTTGTTTTCAATTTATTTATATATTTATTATCCTTTTTAAGCTAGAATATTATGTTGTCCCTAAAATTTTGTTGAGATATTTTACTTGGGTTTCTTAGTTAGCTCTCAGGAGATGTTTTGAGCCCAATAGATGGATCTTGGGAATGCAGCCATTCAATTGGTTCTGGGGAATTTAGATGTACAGTCTGGTGGGCCAGTAGTGAAACTAGCTGTCACAAAGTACAGAGCTGTCCCCACTCCTTTCAGAACTTGCCCTTTGAAAGTGGAGGTTTGGAATGAGATCCAAAGGCCCCAGCATATGGAGGTTGGCACTCCCTTTCCCTACTGACTATTCAAATGAGCTGCTGCTTATACCTGTGGCCCTTCCCTCATATAGCCTCCAAAAATTTCCTTTCATGGTTTCAGTGTATGAGGGTCTTTAAAACTGGCCTTGCTTTCTCCAAGCTTGGTGGCATGAGGCTGACAGCAGGACCCCCAGGTGATGCTCCTATGCTGAGGGAAGGTCACAGGTAGTGAGCCTAATTATTCTATCCATGGTGCCAGCCCTGCACACCAACAAATGGTAAAAGCTTTGGTTTTTACCATAGCCCCACCATACAACAGATTCAAAATGATATGATAGCTTTTTTCCATGGTTGTAGGACGGTAAATATGAGATTTTCCATGTGCTTCTCAATGTTTCTCAAAGTGAAGTCACCCAAGGCCAGGCACTCCCCTCTCTAAGTTGGCAGTTGCATCACTGTGGTGAACTTCCAGGAGAGGAATGCAGAACACATATGCCAGACCAAGCCTCTCCACAGGGTAGAAAAAGCTTCCCCTTAGCAAGAGGAAGATTTGAATGAAACCTTGCATCACCAGTGTTAGTGTAATAGAGCCATAGATTCCTCCCACGTTGCGTAGCAATACACTCTCATTTCACCATAACAAACAATGCAGAGACTCCTCAGATTTCCCACCAGATATGTGGGAAGGGCAAGGCTTGTCTCTCTTTCCTCCTATGGCTGGCTATGGATCCAGTCTGTTGACAATAACAGAAAGCAAGACCATGGCCTCTGCAATCATTGCTTCTGTGGTGGCAATAAGGACTGAGTAGGGTCCAAAGCTCCTTTGCCTTTCTTGTGCATATGGGTAGAGCATCAACTCCAGGTTGTCTGAGCTGGGCAAGCACTCTGAGTCACCCACATAGGGAAGCAGGCCTCTGTAGGAGGAAATCTGTCAGGCAACCAAAGAAAGTAGCAGAAT
>CAUYPK010160801.1:0-14700 GCA_963574355.1 Loris lydekkerianus | reverse complement strand
TTTTTTTTTTTTTTGAGACAGAGTCTCACTCTGTTGCCTGGATAGAGTGCTGTGGTGTTATAGCTCAGAGCAACCTCAAACTCGTGGGCTTGAGCAATCCTCTTGCCCCACCCTCCCAAGTAGCTGGAACTACAGGCTTGTGCCACTGTGTCTGGCTAGGTTTTTTTTTGTTGTTGTTTGTTTGTTTGTTTTCCTATTTTTAGCAGAGACAAGGTCTCACTCTTGCTCAGGCTGGTCTTGAACTTCTGAGCTCAAGCAATCCACCCACCTGGGCCTCCTGGAGTGCTAGGTTTATAGGTGGGAGCCACCTCACACAGCCAAAAATGGTTCTTTTAATATTTGTATGTAAATTTTTATGTGGATATCTATTTTAGTTTCATTTGGACTCATAACAAAGAGTAGAATTACTAGGTCATATGGTGATTCTGTTTGTAATTTTAAGAACTGCCACAGAGTTTTCCAAAGCCATTGTATTATCTTACCTCTACACAATCCTAGCAATAGTATAAGGGTGCCATTTTCCCCACATCTTCCCAACACTTTGATAATAGTCATTCTTGCAGGTATAGAGGGCTATCTTATTGTGGATACAGTGTTTCTTTTTTTTTTTTTGAGACAGAGTCTCACCATTTTGCCCTTGATAGAGTGCGGTGGCATCACAGTTCACAGTAACCTCAAACTCTTGGGCTTAAGCGATTCCCTTGCCTCAGCCTCCCAAGTAGTTAGGACTACAGGCACCCCTGCCACAACACCTAGCTATTTTTTTCCTGCAGTTGTCATTATTGTTTAGCTGACCCCAGCTGGGTTCAAACCACAAGTCTGGGTCTGTGTGGCCCGTACCCTACTGACTGAGCTACGGGTGCCAAGCCAATACAGTGTTTCTTAAGCAGATCTACACAGGCATATAGATATGTTTTGAATAGTCTAAGAGTTCATTCTAAGAATTCACTCTTTTAAAAAAAGAATTATGTTGATGGTAACTTTTTAAAATATAATATCCTCTAGATTATCTGGATGACGGACCACCTTACAGCCAAAGACTGCCATACTGTTGGGAGTATCCACATTTACTTGATGTTTAAAAGTCCATTGGCACCAAGAAATAAAATTTGATATTTTTACATGCTAATGGAGTGGAGGATGACATAATTATATAAATTGTATACTGCTTAGAAGCAAATAAATTATATTTGACTTCTAACAATGGTATGAAGAACAGAAGTTTTGCAGCATTTGAAAAGAGAAATGTATAGGTGATTCTGTAATCTCAGATTTATGGGAATGATAAACACAAAGGAACTTTCTCCATAGCAGTCAACCTGACTGCATTAAACCCTGCATGTGTTTGCCCTTTTGGCTGTGTTTTGATTTCAGTGTAACACTATCACATTAAACTTGTAATAAAATTCTTTTTTGTTGTTGTTGTTTTTTTTTAAGTTTTTTGATGTTTATGTATATATAAATGCATTTTGGTTTTGTAGTTATAAAATTTCCAGTTATAGGTTTCTATACACCTAAGTATATATAAATAAAAAGAATTTAAGTGAACATTTAGGAATTACAATATTTTCTCTTTCTTTTAAAGGTATATACATACTATTTGAGTTTTATAATTACTGTTATCTGTATAGTTAGATTTTGTAACATAAGCTCTTTATTTTTGAAGGAAGGCCTAAAGATGTGGAGTATTTCCTGAGAGACTTGAAGTTTGTGTTTTCACTTGTTTAATTTTATCAAAGATTTGTTTTTAAAAGCCAGCCTATGTATCCTTAACACTTATTTTCCACAACTTTATTTTTACTAAATACTTTTAATTTCACAGGTAATATGCATTTCCAAAGCTTTTCGCTATGTTTCGGTCTTCTGTTCATCTCAGTTAATGGAGAATTTATGGATGATGGTGTTGAGATGGAAGACTTTGATGAAAATTCAGAAGAGATTAATGTTAATGAAGGTGAACTTTCCTCAGAGGTAAGGAATTGAGAAGTGAGTTATAAATTATTCCTTTACAGAATAGAATGGAATGATATATCTTTAAAGATTGATTTCAGTTCTAATAAGATTCATTTAATAAATTGATAGAAAACATTGTATTTTCTCTATCTTGCTGCTTTATTTTTTAGAGTGCCCATGTACTACAAAAGTTCGTGCATGGTTCTTAGCATGCTTTTAGTAACAAATATGGGGTAGGTTTTTACTATCATGATAGGAGTTTGTTACTGGCTACAGAGAACTAAGTGCTTTAGCTAAGAATAAGGATTTTAGTCATATTTCTGATACTACTAGACCTTTTCAGATAAAAAGTTGTATAATTTGTATTTCTTTAAGAAGTGATGAATGTATCTTTATTTCTTGGGAAAGAAAATGCTAACAAGGAGGATGGATTACAACAGGAAATGATGATGAGGTAGGCAGTTAGTAAAGGTGATCTGTGTCTCTAACAAGGAGGATGGATTAGAACGGGAAGTGATGATGAGATAGGCAGTTAGTATAGGTGATCTGTGTCTCTGTCTAACAAGGAGGATGGATTAGAACGGGAAGTGATGATGAGGTAGGCAGTTAGTATAGGTGATCTATGTCTCTCTCTAACAAGGAGGATGGATTAGAATGGGAAGTGATGATGAGGTAGGCAGTTAGTAAAAGTGATCTGTGTCTCTGTCTAACAAGGAGGATGGATTAGAATGGGAAGTGATGATGTGGTAGGCAGTTAGTAAAGGTGATCTGTGTCTCTGTCTAACAAGGAGGATGGATTAGAACGGGAAGTGATGATGAGGTAGGCAGTTAGTAAAGGTGATCTGTGTCTCTGTCTGAGCATTTTCAACATGTGTGGTTTGAGGTGGTGACTAACAGGAGTCCAGGAAACTTTACAGAAATCTTTAAACATCTTTGGCAATCTGTAAGAGCTTTTGAATTGAGGAATATTGCTATCTAATGTTGTAATCAGAAATATTTTTGATGGTCAGAAAGCATTAATTATATTGTGCCAGCTCCTGTTTGAAGGGCCAATGGGAATAATATACAGTTGTTAAAGACTTCTTTGCTTCCTTTCCTTTATCCAGAGTTTTTATTTTAAATATAAGTGTGTTTAATTGATTAAAGTGAATATTCTGGTTCTCCTGTTAAATTTTAAGCTCTGCAAGGATATTCCTTTTAAAACCTATTTCTGTGATCTATAGAAAGTAAATACTCCAAATACTAATTACGATGTTAGATACAGCTACTTCAAGGGTCTTTGGAAGTTAATATTTCAAAGAAATTGACCGATACCTACCACTTTTGACTATATTTGGTGATAATTTAGAAAGTGAACAAGTGAAAAGGAATGATTTTTGATGCTTCTAATTTTATGGTTTAAGTAATATGGACATGGGAAAGTATAAACAAAGGGAAAACAAACTGATTATAAGGGTGATCTAACAGAAAGAAGGTGGTCTTATGACATCATTGTTCATTTCGTCAATCTACAAAGATAGAACAGTAACATTCTCATTCAGTTAAGTTCATAGAAGGCTGTCAATTTGGTAGGTGAATCTTGTCCCTGTCAGTAATTAGGTGGAATTTTGTTTAGTTATTGACTTTCTTCCCGTAAACAGACGGGAATGGTTGTACTGTCGGGGCAGAATAGGGACAGGTGAAAATAGAAAAGGTATTTCAGCATCCTTTTCCCTAAAGGCTGAGAGAAGAAATCTCAGAACTAATCTTGTAGAGGAAATCACAGAAAGCTGATTCAGAAAGGACCCAGACTGATCTAATACTTTTGGCAATATTTCATACATTTATTATCTATTCAAATTATCTTTTGATAATTTGTCAGTAAATTATCTTTAATCTTTTAAATTATTTTGTTGGTAAGTTGTGTACAGTGCAGTAAAGCGTGTGAGCTTTGGAGTCAGTCTAGTGCTCAAGTATAAGTCCTACAGTTAATCTAACCTTGTGGCAGTGGGAAAGTTCCATGCTTTGTCTTTCCCTCAGTTTTGTCATATGTAAAATGGATACCATATAGTACTTCTCTCACAGAAGTATTAATAGGATTAAAAGAGCCACTGTATCACTACCAGCACCACTGCCGCTGTTGTCATTATCACCCTAGTAGCTATCACTTAAAAAGCACTTGAAACAATGATATGCTAATAATTGTCTTGCTCTTGCAATGCTATCTTCATGGAATCCTTTTCTTCTGAGTCTCTAATCTCTGAAAATGATACCATTATCTTTTAGTCACCTAACAGTGAAATTTAAAGTTAATTTTAAACTAGTCCATATGTTTACTAAACTTTTCATCTTATGTGCTTGTGATCATGCCATTTCTTTCATTTCTAATGATTTTATCCCCAATTAGTGTCACTTTTTAGAGTCCCTTCAAGACTATGAGAAATATGTCATAGTCATGAGACCTCTATTTGCTTTCTCCCATTCCTCCTGTGTTAGAAGGGTCAGTGTATCCAGTTTGTCATCATGGTATTTGTTTTCTTGTATCTTTTCATTACTAGAATATAAAGTTTTCAACCCTATTTACATTTGTCATCTTACATCTATATTGCTATATGTGCATTTTGTAGTAGCTTTTTCACTAGGGAGATTCTTTAAGATGAATAACTAGATTTTTAAAAATCTATTTTCTAGATTAAATATAAGACACCAAAACCTATAGGAGAAGTGTATTTTGCAGAAACGTTTGATAGTGGAATGTTGGCTGGGTGAGTATTCATTCAAGGGCATGTTTTCCTTGATTTGATTAGCTTTTTCTTTTTAATTAATGGGTTTTAGCCTATAAAAATTACCACTACTAGAGATTTACAAAAAATTTTAAAGTACTTCATTTGACAATATAAAACATTTTTGCTATTGATAGAAATATTTAATTTGAATAGTTGCTCATTTATACAAAGAAACAATACAAATGAATTCTGGGTGTAAAGAGAAAACATAGCATTTCTTTAATTTCTAGGACAGATATTAACAATATCATATGTACAAATTTGAGTTAATGTCCCATCCTAAATCCTAAATAAACAATAAAAGTTAATTTTTAATAACATTATTATGTGCCAGACAGGGTTGTAAGCAGATAAGACTGTATTTATTCCCCTTTTACAGGTGAAGAAACTGAAGCTTAGTGTGCCTTACCTGTGATCAGACAGCTAAAAAAACTGCAGATTCCAACTTGGTTTAACTCTAGCCTTGCAGTATTACTTACAAGTATTCTTACTTAGCCTCTAAATATTAAATTATTTTTGAACGAAAAGTGACTTTGTTGGGTAATCTTCTGTTGTGTTTCTAATATGCATTATCCCTATAAACAGCTGGTTTTATTGTTAATGATATATGTGTGTTTTTTACTTTATCTACAGGTGGGTCTTATCAAAAGCAAAGAAAGATGATATGGATGAAGAAATTTCTCTATATGATGGTAAAATGTTTATTTAAATATTAGCTATAACAAGTATGATCCAAAGTTTACTATTTTTTGAGTGAATTAAATTGTGTTGGCTGCAGGCCCCCGTTCTGCTTCACAATGAGATGTTCTGTCTTATATTCTTCCTTAATATTTCTGGGAAACCCTTTCAATATTTCTGGAAATATCATTCTTTTTAAAATTATATTCTTTCCTTAAAATTCCTTTTCTGACTTTTGCATTAGTTTCCTAACTCTAATGTACACAGCTGAATTTTCACTCTACTGCCCTTAAGTCTTTTGCATTCCCTGAAGTAATACTTCCCAGACTGCTGTTCTCTGCAGTTTCATGGGCACACCCAGATCAAATTACAATTTTGGCAAGCTTCTCCTTAGCACAGTGGTTCTCAACCTTCCTGATGTCGCAAACCTTTAATACAGCCCAAAGGGGTCACAACCCACAGGTTGAAAACTGCTGCCTTAGCAAGCACAAAACAGAAGACAACTCATGAGAACTATAAGGTGGGGCTACTCTTGGAGCTCACATCTTTAGGCCTGCATTCATTATCATATGTCTGGTATGGATTTTCCTCAGGTTTAGCTGTAGAAAAAAAAAAATTCTACATCGGAGGTCGTATTATCTCCTTTAACAGGACTACCCTGGAGTATGACCAAAGAATTTCTTTCTTCTAGTCTTAAACTAGCTGCCTCAATTGTTATACCCTGAAGCAAGATTGGCCTCTTCTGGAGGACACTGATAGTGGAAATTCCCTCCTTCTTAAAGGACCTCATACTCATAAATATGTTACCTTGTGCTCAGACCCCAACAGGCCATTATTTCACAACAAAACAGGTAACAGTTTGTTGGATGTCAGCTGTCTACTTTGTTTACATAATTTCAGTTTTAATAGAAGATAAAGAATATGCCTGCCTGTTTCTTTCTTTGCAAACAGTGTTCTCCATCCCACCAAATATCTTTTGTGTTTACATATGTTTAAAAAGATCACTACCGTAGGCACAGAACAAACAATACTACATTCAATTTAAATTCCTTTAGAGAAAAAAATAATTTTCTTCAAAAAAGCAGTGAGTCTTCAGAAATATGTAATACTGCTTAAAATGTAATATGTCCACATAAATATAATATCAAACAGAATGCTTCAATTCAAATATCTATGTTTAGGTACAGCATTTATTTAAGAACATTGGGTAGATAAGAATTTGCTTTACACTTGTATTTTGAAAGAATCCACTGATAATTATAAAATTAAGAAATGCTCTATCTTAAGGGTAAGTTTAAGTCTTTATTTTTTACTAGACAAAATGGCTTTTAGATTTAAGTGCATTTTTCTCCCGACGTAAATTTAATACTCAAAAAATCAAGGAAAATCAAACATCTTAGGGCCTGAGTTAGGTCTGTTGTATCATTCACATTAAATATTCAAGTAAATAATTTTTTTCAAGTCATTTCAACAAAATATAGGGAGGTTTAACGGGCATGCAAATGCAGAGTGCTTTTAAATTCAACACGATTACCAGACGTCACTGAAATACTGGAACTACTGGAACTGTGGGTGATATTTTCTATGTGTACTTAACTTTTTGTGATGTTTGCCATTTTACTTTATCAAAAAATTAAGGACTACCAGGAAGCCAGATTAGTGGTTTCTGGCTGACTCTTTGCTGTTTCTTAAAAGCAACTTTGAAAAATATAGATTCTTAAAGATTCAGGTTCTGAAAATAGTCTTTTGGGTGTTGATAATAGCAGTGTTGTATACATAGTGGTTAGTTGAGACCAATATCAGGTAGCATGCCATTGGGGGCAGGGGGGACAGGGAGTGGGTGCAGGAAGCTGTCACCTGTATGGCCCAGTGTAGGGCTATATAGTACACCTCCTGAGTGAAGGGCTCAACAGCAACTTGGACTTTACCTAACAAATGCAAACAATGTAACCTTATATTAATCTGAAATAAAAAAATAAAATAAAATTTTTATTTTTCCCAAATCAGCCTTCGTGGAAAAAAAAATTGTTCACAACTACTGATAAATAATTCTTAAGTGTTTTCTATTTTAATTAATTTGCTTTGCTTTATTTATTTATTTATTTATTTTTTAGGAAGATGGGAAATAGAAGAGTTGAAAGAAAACCAGGTACCTGGTGACCGAGGACTGGTGTTGAAATCTAGAGCAAAGCATCATGCGATATCTGCTACATTAGCAAAACCCTTTATTTTTGCTGATAAACCTTTGATAGTTCAGTAAGTTTTGTTATATTTTTAGAATTCCTTTTCTGAATTTTGCATTAGTTTTTACTTCTGAATATGGCTTGTATTTTGATAATAAATATAAAAATTCAGATTTTCCTTTTCAGTTTCACTTAGTGAAATATACAAATGCCCATATGCATACAAATACACCTTTCCTTCAGTGAAAAGCAGGTTAATGATAAAATTACATAGTATTATTGTAATATATAAAATTCTGCCATCATAATATATATAACACATAGTGAAATCATGTTTGTTATATTCTTTTTTAAATTATATTCTTTCCTTAAAATTACTTACTCTCAAGATAGTAAACGCAGTATATTTAGAATAGAACCATAAAAGTGCCATTAAACCAGTGATAAGAGTCAAAGGCAGCACATTCATTTTAAAAAGAAATATATATGTACACCGGTGTCTTTCAAGAATTGAATTGACCCCTTTTAATGTTCCCCTGATAATCTCTCCTTTACCAATATTGGCCTAAATTAGTGATGCTGCTTGCATATATAGAGTCATAAAGTCAAGTATAAATTTCTGAAGTTTATTTTCCCTCTATTGCTATAAAACCAAAATAAATCCAGGCAAACACAATTATAAAAACCCTAAAATTATAATAACAAATAAAGAAGAAAATTTATAAATCTTACTTTCTACTTTATATCAGAAACTTTGGCTGTCCTAAGTTAATTACAGCATGCAGAAATATCAATAATTATATCGCTCTAGAACCCCTTCAGTTATTTGTTAAAATGTTGCTTTATGGAGTAACTAAAATACCATCTTGTGTTTTTGAGATTTTGGAAAATGTGGCATTTCTTGTAATTGGCTTAATATTCTACTTGTGATGCTTTGGATCAGTGTACATTAAGTCATTTTGATGAATTTAAGTTATTAAGTAATATAAAAGGGTACATGACCATTAGTTAAACTAATTTAAAATATTGTTGGGATTTATTTGAGATTAATATTTGAATTTGAATTAATATTTATTAGGATTAATATTCTAATTTGGTATTATTTTGTTTGTTTCTTTACCCTTGAGAGTTTGAAGGTAATCTTCTCTTGAAACTTACCTGAATATAATATCACTTTTCATTGTGACCTTTTGTGGCTTAAATGAAAGGATAAAGGAAAATAATAAAAAATTTAACTTCTCCAGAGTAAGGTGTTTCCAATTTAGTATTTTCAATGAGTCACTACTAGACAACTAAGGAAATTGATAGCTTATACAAATAGCAAAGATTAGAAAATAAGTCTAAAAAATTACTAAATAAATTGTGGAATGATTATCCTGAAAAACAAAAAGAAGAGCCAAGAATTGAAAGCAGTCTTTCTATTCAAAGAAGGAAAGTGAATATTTGTCCTCTCTTAATATTGGTAAATTTTAATTAATTAATTAAATATTGGCAAAATAAAGTGATGAAATTTTATATTAAAATACTGTACATTCAATGGATATGTAACTTTAAAGTTGCTTTTTTGAAATTGTGTACATGTTAATATGTATTATGTGTTCATCTCAATTTTAGAAAGTAAGACTGGATAGATAAGACCTAAGAGATAGAAAGCATATTAGTTTTCTATCTTATTAGCCCATTGAAGACTTTGAGAGATTGTGTATTTAAAGACCTGTTTGTTTTATGTGTCCTAAACATGTTTGAACACGTAAGTTTATTTTTCCTCCCTAGCAATAATTACTACTTCATGGAACAGTTTGGGAAATGATACTGTAAAGAAATTAAGGTTAACATGTGCTCTGCCAGCTCTGCGCCCGTAACACAGTGATTATGGTGCCAGCCACATATACCTAGGCTGGCGGGTTTGAACCCGGCCCAGACCAGCTAAACAATGACAACTGCAACAAAAATAGCCAGGTAGGGCAGTGCCTATGGCTCAGTGGGTAGGCGCTGGCCACATACACTGAGGCTGGTGGGTTCAAACTCGGCCCAGGCCCTCTAAAGCGACAATGACAACTGCAACAAAAAATAGCCAGGCTTTATGGCCAGCACCTGTAGTCCCAGCTACTTGGGAGGCTGAGGCAAAAGAATTGCCCAAGAGCTTGAGGGTGCTCTGAGCTGTGATGCCATGGCACTCTACCGAGGACGACATAGTGAGACTATCTAAAAAAAAAAAAAAGTTCTCTGCCTATGTCCTCAGATTTCCTGTAACTTGAAGTTGATCAGCAGTCAAGTTATAAGACAAACATTTTATTTATCCTCTAATTCATTGTAAATTATTTATATTAGGTACAAGTTAATGATTAAAAAACTCTGAAAATCTGTAGCGTAAAAAATGGACAAAGTGATTGAATCTAGGCACAATAGCATAACAAAGCTAGGGTCACATTTATAAAGCCAGTTTGCAAAATTGTTTCTCATTCTTTTTCACAGAAACCTTTGTCATTAGATAACCTATAATAAAACATCTTTAATTTACTTCATATACCATGTCTTCTACAGTATAGTCTTTAAATATTTAATTAAGTTCATGAAAAAATTTTTTCAGCTGTTGCTTAAAATAAAAGATAAGGCTTTGAGAAAAACAAACTTTCCTTCATTTAAAAAATGATAAAGAGGAAAAGACTATCTCTGATGAATGCAGAATCTAATAGTTTCCAAGCATGCCCTTGCCCATCATTGTGCATGATACCCTTTCATCATCAGAACAGTCCTTTGAGGTGTAGGTATGGATCATGTCTCTGTATTACAAATGACTAACTAGATACTTAAAGCTTAAATAACTTTCCCTAACCCAAGGTGTCCCTTAGGGTAAGTGGTAAAACAAAGACTTGATCTTAACCAAAAGACGGAGAAGCAGGACAAAATAAAGACTCAGTGTCTGGTCTTTGTAACTTCAGAGCGCATGCTCCTAACCACTGTTGTGGAGAGCTTGGGAAATCAAAGCAGAAGGTGCAGGGGAAAGCCCCATAATCTGGGAAGTCCGAGATGATCACTGAGTAATTTTATTGTTTCTCTGGGGATTTTTCACTACAAAATATATATACTAATTGGGTTCAAACTGTTAAAATTTTATATGCTATTTTTTTCATCTTCTTGTCCCTAAAATTTCTTCAAAAACTTTTAAAACTATTATCCTTTATTAAAATGATCACTGTTTCCAGTTGCTGCCCTAGTTTTCATCTCTTTTTGTGTTACTTCATTTAACAAAATCATAACCTGTTTGGTTTTTACTATTTTTCACTGTAACAGCCACTTCCTCATTTATTTTTGCATATACTTCATCAATTTACAGAATATCTCTACTGGATGTCATTTAATAGGTCTATGCCTCATTGTCTTAGCAAGGTCTATTTCCTTTAAGAAAATAAAAACCAAAAAAAAAAAAAAAAAAACCTTAGCTCATGTTAGTGCACACTTTTACCTGTTATTGTAATAAAATTTGCAATATCGCCTGGGTCTTTAGGTCTGAAATACTCCACATTATTTATTGAGGTTATGAAATCTTTGTTGGAGCTATTTAATTGAATGTACAACTTATTTAACATAAATTAGGTATAGCTAAACTGAAAGGCAACTACGTAGTGAACTCTTGATATCTAAGATCATTAGCAATTAGAAGTCTCTTATGGCCTTTGGTTTTTTTTTTTGTTTTGTTTTTTTTTTTTTAGTTTATACACACATATAGTGCCTTCCTTTTCAGAATTTGAAATTTCCTGGTATAGTTTTAGTCAAAATATCTTATTCTTAGTTTATCAATTTTGATGGGAAAAATATTTGAGTAAGTTGAGTGGGTTTTTTATAGCTGATTATATTCATTCTACTTTTAGTAGTTTAATGATGTATCTTTTATTGCAGTGGCAGATAATTTCTGCTTATTTCTTATGGATTATAGTTATGATTTATATGAGCTTTCTGGTAATGTAAAACATGTATGTTTAAATGAATTGAGAGTAATAGATTAGATTTTAAAGAACAATTAGAAAGTTTTATTTATCAGAAGTATGGTTCTTTTTCCCCTCATTTAGATATGAAGTAAATTTTCAAGATGGTATTGATTGTGGAGGTGCATACATTAAGCTCCTAGCAGACACTGATGATTTGATTCTGGTATGATATTTTCATATTTAAGAAAATCTTATTAAAGTTAATAAGTATTTTTAAGGAGTAATTAATACTGAAAATTTTATTTTCAACTGAAATTGAAAAAGAACTTTGAATATCTTTTTCCAACATTTTACATAGCTTTTACAATTTGCCTTCAAGTTTCATATAAATCTGTTAATTTGAAGGCATCAATTTTGTAATCTTTATAAACATAAAAAGTTTACCATGTTAAATAAAAAATGGCATGGTGCTTAGAAATGCTCTTGAAATATCATCTTAGAGTTATTTTCTTTAAAAAATAAGACTCTTCAGTTTGTTCAGAGAAGTAAGATAACAGAGCAAAGCAGTAAAATGAAATGGCCACAGAACCAGATGAAAGACTGAGGCCTGTTCAGGGGTTGGAACCACAGAAAATATCTAATGAAGTAGCTTTCTATAATTCTAAGAGGTTGTATTAGGAGCATTTAGAGGTTATAGCAGTCTCCTATAGGAGGCTATGTCAGGGTCTCTGCCTATATCAGAAATGAGATAAGTGAGACTTCAGAGAGAGATTTTTCAGAGTGCACGGCTCTGTATCGGCTATGAAATGTGGATTTAAAGTTTTTCCACTTACTATTCATGTGAGCCTCATGTGAAGAGAGGCCATCATAGTAAATGTTGAACCTCTTGTTTTAGAGGTTGTAAGATAATGATCACTAAAAGTAAGACAAAAAATCTTCTGCCAAGTATTTATGTAAGTAATCTGATGTAATGTTACTTGATTAACTCAGTTAATCCTCAGAGAAACCTCATAAGGTAGGTACTGTTGTCACCTCCATACTTCTGAAGTGATGGAGTAGAGGTGCAGACAAGTTAAAAAATGCCCTCATTGCCACGTAGAGCCAGTGTAAGTGGCAGTAGAGTGTTTGAACCCCAGCACCTGACTCCAGACCTCACGTGAGGCTTTTAACTACTGTGTCATGCCACATAAGGAGAAGTTACTAGTAATAAAACAGGGAGCTTGTCTTTGTGTCTTTTTCTGTGTCTGAATTTCTTTTCATCTCATGCGGAAGAAGTCATTTTCTGGAATCTTCTTGAATAATAGTAATGGATAATCATTTTAGTCTTCAGGTCATAAGTATACTTTCCTCTGATGCTCCATTCTCTCAATAACATCAATACAGATTTACATAAAGTAAATGAAGCTTATTATGGTGCTGCTAGGGTGGATTTAGCCTCTGTCTTACGTCTTCAGGAAGGAAGTAGTATGTGTGTGTAAGTTTTTTAAATCTACTTTGAAGTAAAATTTATCATTTTCCCACATCCTTTATTGTCACTTGTGTTAAATAATTCCTTGTTGAATTAGCATTAAATATATTTTTGTAAATTCTGCCTATTGGGTAAAATAGAGAAATTCAATAAATATTCTGTAATTCTGGACTAATCCCAACACTGATCTCTCTTTGAAGGAAAACTTTTATGATAAAACATCCTATACTATTATGTTTGGACCAGATAAATGTGGAGAAGATTATAAACTTCATTTTATCTTCAGACATAAACATCCCAAAACTGGAGTTTTTGAAGAGAAACATGCCAAACCTCCAGATGTAGACCTTAAAACATTCTTTACAGACAGGAAGACTCATCTTTACACCCTTGGTATATCCTTTTAATTCATTCATTCATTCACAAATATTTGCTGCTACCTATATATTAATGGCAAGTGCTTTAGAAGAAAACAAACACTAGTCCTACCCTTAAGGAGCATATCTCTTTTAGAAAATAGGATGTGCATAATGACAGCACAGGTAGAAAATAATATGAGAGATGGAGATGTGGTACAGTTAAGACTTCAAAAACAATATCATCTAATACTTCCAGCTTAGAGACTTAGAGCAATCTAGTGAAGATTTTATTTGAACTTGTCTTGACTTGTAGATAGAATGTGGAGGACATTGGAGAAGAGGACATGTTAGGTACTGTGACAGTCGACCTATAAAAACAGAAAACTAAAAAATAAAGAGGAAATCTTCTTTAATGCCAGGCTGAAAAGTTTAGACTTTACTCTCCAGGCCATTGTGATTATTCTGATGGCTTCTGGCACATACTTAACTTTGAAAGGAAAAGCATTGAGCAACTAAGTATTAATATACTTAAGTAAATAAGTTGACTAGATATGGGGTAGAGGTACATTATAAAGGGCTCTGTCATTCCTGAGTACACATGGTTATAGAGCTTTGGTCTACTCATCATTACTTAAAATCACAGTGTGTCAGAGCCTAGTAGGACATTTTGACGTGGCTCTATCAGCTTCCTTTCTCAGGTCTCAGTTCCATTCAAGAGGAAGGTATGTTGATTTCCTTTCCAAAGGCTGCAGCTGCAGAAACATTCATTTTATCTGCTAAGGCAATACCGTTTTTATCTTTAATATCAGATATACTATTATAAAACTTTTTCTGGAACATAGTAGTGGACATTTCAGAGAAAACCAAATAAATTAGAAATAATGAGAAGGTAAAATGAGAACAAAACAAATTAGTTTCATTTGACTTTGTACAAACCTAGTCAAAGGAATTTTGTAATATAAATCAAAGGCCATAAGAGGTTTATTAAGTCTGACAATTAAGTTCATGAACTTATCCTAGAAAAACTATTGCATACCTCATTGGTGAATATCACTGCAGTCACTTTGAGTATTCCCCTTCCCTCAGGAAGCTGAGCACCAATGCCTGTGGCTGGTCCACTCTTCTTTTTTCTTTCTTTTTTTTTTTTTTTTTTAGTAAATCATAGCTGTGTACATTAATGTGATCGTGGGGCACCATACACTGGTTTTATAGACCATTTGACACATTTTCAGCACACTGGTTAACATAGCCTTCCTGGCATTTTCTTAGTTATTGTGTTAAGACATTTACATTCTACATTTACTAAGTTTCACATGTACCCTTCTAAGAAGCACCGTAGGTGTAATCCCACTGATCACCATCCCT
>CAUYPK010160793.1:0-24699 GCA_963574355.1 Loris lydekkerianus | reverse complement strand
GAATGGAAGAAAAAGTACCCAATGTTCTCCATGTTCTGACAATTTCTTCTCTGTCCTTTTGTGGTGAGTTGGGCAATTTAATTTGAGTAGAATAAGGAGATAGGTGAGAAACAAATGCCATAGTCTTCACCTATTGTATGTTTTTAGCAGATCACTCTAGCGTTCTTTGTCCCTCTTTGCCCTTTAGGGATAAAAGTTCCTCTTTACCTTGCATCAATTTGAAAAGGGATAAGACAGTAAAAAGAGGCAGAGAACAAGAATACTTACGTTGTGAAGAAGAAACAAAACAATGGGGCATGCTATGTTCAAAACTTGCAGGATGTTCTGGACAGTGCACACAGATTCCATTTCAAGGAGGAGCTAGGCCATCTTCTACTCATTTAATTATCAGATGAATAATTTTGGAATGAATTATAGGCATTTTGAACTTCACTGAATTATGAGAATGGCTTGCCAGAGAAATCAGGAAAAACATAGAGTTATACCCATTACATATTGCAAAAGGTAAGTTGTACTGTTAAAAGAGCTCATTTGCAATCAATGCTTATTTCATGTTTATTTGAGAATTTAGAGAATCCAGTATAAGATGCATATTTCTATCCCGTGATAAGATTTAAGAAAATTTTATCAAACAAACCAGTACAGATCATGTCTCCTTGTAAGACCTTGGGAAGGAGGAACTGGCTGGGCTCCCTTGGGTCAGTTAATTCATCACCCAGTGGAAGTATCAAACACACATTCTATCTGATTTTATTCACAAGTTGCAAGACATCATATAAAAACTCTTTTAACATATATTATTGAAAATCTCTATTATAGTCTGCCAACTTAGCGAATTTGATTAAATCTCCATGACAGAAAATAAGGCATTGTAACGTATGCACCCTCCTTTCAAAGGTCCTATTATAGTGTGGGCACGCTAGCCTTATTATGTTAAAAATGAATGGTCCTGGGAAAATAATTTACTGAGAGATGAACTTAGAAGAACTAAAAGCATTTAGTATTGAGCAAATTACCAAGTGAAATTGCTTTGCTCTGCAACTTTGGGCTTATTGTCAGAGATGTTTAGTCTGCCCAAAATGTTTGATCTAGGAGAATGCCTGTGTTTGGAGAGAAATTCAATTTCCATGGTGGAGGCTAGAAAGTCTCCATGAGAGTATTTGCCTCAGAGAGGGGCTGTATCTGGGCTGCAGAGGACAGAGGGTCTAGGAACATCTCTGCAGAGCCCCAGCTCTTACTTATGGTTTCACATAAGCACAGTGATATCTCTGTCCATTGATGCCCATTTGACCTGGCTAGGAGTGGAGATGTATGCGTCAGAGCAAACTGACTCATGCCAAGCACCTCAGTGTGTACAGGGCTGCAGGGCATTTAATGTACCTTCAGCATCATGCCTGGCATGGGCTGGGAGAAACTGGTAAGTGTAGTAACAGCTGTGGGCACAGACCAAGCTGTTGGAGAATTAGTTCTAGTGGGTGCATGCTTTCAAAGGATTTCATGTCACTCATGCAGAAGTAGCATTAGTCCTTGGTGGCAAAGAAATAGGGAGACTCAAAGAGCTCCCTAGTAAGACTAGAGGACTGAGAGATCATCTGGGCTTAGATCTAGGACCAACTTCAAATGTTTTTAGATGGGGAAAAAGAGGCCTAGATAGGGAGGACCAAGAGTAAAAGGGGAGCCCGAGGGCCTCCTGACATCACAACCAAGGCTCCAACCCTGTTCTGAACTCTCTTGGCCTCAACGAAGAGGATTGTATCCCCAGAACTCTGTGTTGCTTCTCTGTTTTCAACTTCCAGGAGGCAGCCAGACAAGGAGTTGTCAGGTCCAGTTCACAAATGGGATAACAGAGTCTTGTTCAAGGCACCAAGTAGAAGAGTGATATCTTCATCTAAAATCTTTTGACTTTATATGTTGGAACTCATCCTCATACAAATTATCTGAATATAGTCACTCATAACAACATGGATCAGCCTAATTAATATGAATTTCAGGTTATCTGAAGCACCTCCTACATGTAAAATGGGTGAAATGAAGCTGCCTGTAAATGAGTGTGCCAAGTTTTATTGGGTGTTGTAGTACAAGGTGACATTGAAAAGGTCAAACCAAAGACCAGATGGCCTCAACTAGCAGGAAAGCTGGGCCAGCAAGTGCCACTGTACATGCTGAGATGCATCCTTGCATGTTTTGGAGGAATCATCTGACAAGGACTGAATAAGGTTATAACTGGTAGAATTAATTTACCAATAATCATATACCTTGAGAGAGATCTAGAAAGGTTTAATGGAGCCCACAGAAAAGCATTAGAATCTTCCTATTTCATTGTGGTTCATTTAAAGTTCAAGAAACTGTTGAATTCAAATGGCCTTGCAATTTGACCTAGCAGTGGGGCAACTCACACCTTGCCTACACGTCCATCACAATGGAGTGTGGAAGCAGCACTCAGAGGCTTTCCCCCCATGTCTCTGGTGCTGGGGTGGGTGCTGTCACACTTTGGAGTTCTCAGCAGCACCTGCTCTTTTCCCATGCCATAGCCCAAGTGACACTTGACTGTGTCATCTTGTCCATCTCTCAGATGAACCTTGGGGCAGGTCTTGCACTGGACTCACGATTCTCTCGTTCTGGGGCCTAGACCCATGGCCTGGCACACAGGGCGGAGATGCAGCCTCCAGACATGTTTGTTGAGGGAAGGAAGGAAAAACAGGATGCGTTACCATTTTTGTCTTGGTAAATATTGACAGACTCACTCTCTCTTCTTGCAGTCTGGTGACACTGTGTCTGCTGTCACTGTATAAATGTGTGTGAGGCTGGCAAAGGTTCACTTGCTGCTATTGTGTATAATGTGTGTGTATTTCCCTCTTTAGCTGTATAAAAAGCAAGCGTCTCCATAAATCTCCATACTGATCATACGCAAGAAAAAAAATCTCAACTCCTGTCCAAATTCTGAAGGAAGTGTGTATAAGGAATCATGGTGTGGAAGGAGCTGGAGACACGAGGCAGACTAACCCCTGCTTTTCACAGACGAGGAAGGGAAAACCAGATAAGCACAGGGGCTCCTGGAGCTCCTATGGTTAATTAGAAACTGAGGTTTTACTACAACCCCAGTATCCTTTATCCCAGACTATTATTCACCCTCTAGGAGCTCTCAACTTAATTGATTTAATTTGTCACTGAGATGTCATACTTAGGATGGGACCAAAAACTGAAACTGGCTATGTCCACAGCAAGGAAGAGTAATTAGCAAATTCACATGTTGTGCTGATTTCTATCCTCTAATCTCAGGGCCATTTCTTGTTTTAAGTTAAGGCATAAGGCAGAAGAAAATTAAAGATATGTAAGAACGTCTCCTGAATCTGAAAGATGGTACTTGTATCTTTTCTTCTGGGCACTCTAGGCTAAAGGAAAAGCACAAGAATTCAACAACTATCTTCCCCACCTCATTTTTCTTTCCCTTCTCTCTTGTTAACACATAGTGAGGAAGCAATATGCTATAAAATATGTCTCTTTCAGATTTCTTACATTATTAACCATAAAATCATATTGTCCCACTAGGTTGTGAACTGAATTATATCCCACCAAAAGAAATGTTCATATCCTAAACCCTGGTACCTGTGAATATGACCTCCTTTATAAAATAGGTCTTTCCATTATAATTGAGAATCTCAAAATAAAATCATTTTGGATTCAAAGTGAGCTCCAAACCCAATGACAATTGCCTTTATAAGAGAAAGGGGAGGGAAATTTGAGACAGAGACACCGAGGGGAAGCTCATGAGAAGATGGAGACAGAGATTGAAGTAAGGTGTTTACAAACAAGAAATGCCAAAGATTGCAGAATTACCCAGAAGGTTGGAAGACAGTTAATGTAGGCATTATTGACCTCTTCCAAGGGCTGTGAGGGAGAATCTTTCTATGTTTTTCTGTGCACGTCTGTCTCTGTGCTTGAATTTCCTATTTTATAAGAGCACAATCATATTGGGTTAGGGTCTACCCTAATAACCTCATTTCAACTTGATCATTTATAAAAGCCCTATTTTCAAACAAGATCACATTCACAGGTATGGGGGTCAGGACTTTAACATCTTTTTGGAGGACACACTTTAACCCATAAGATGGCTGAATTGAAACAAAATCTTCCCTAGAGCATTCAGAAGGAACCAACCTTGCTGACAACTTGATTGCAGGAATTCTGGCTTCAGGACTGTGGAAGAAGCATTCTGTTTCATGCCACTCAGCTTACGGAAATTTGTTAAAGCAGCGCTGGAAAACTAATACCCACCTTAACAAGCCTATGCTCTATTATTCTTTGCTCCCCTCCCTCTTCTCCATTTGCTGTGTACCATTGCCTCTTTATATGTCACCATTCAGTCTATGAGTTGATTTCATTTCATTTTAATATGTTATGCAGACATGTACACTCCATGTTGTTACATAATGGTTATTCATGGGAATTGGGGAGGTAAAACTTCGTAGCAAAATGGTAGCTTGATTAAGAGATGCATAACTAGAAATAGAATTGTCCTTCTCTGTCAAGGCTATGCCATTTTAATGCAGCATCTCCATGAGGGTCTGGGCAGGCATCTCTGGTTCTCCTGAATTTCTTCTCGTGGTTGTAAAGTGGCTGCAAAGTAGTACACGTTGGATCCTCATACCACACACCACATTCAAATCAGGAACATGGGTTGACACTGACATGACATGTGGGTTCTACTCATTTGCTTTTTTCTCATGAAGCAAGACATATTTTTTCCTAAATTCTCCAGTGGGTCTCCCCGTATATCTCAGTGGTGAGAATTTGGTTTCATGGCCACTCCTGGATGCCAGACTGGGAAAGAGGATGCCTGACTTAACACATCTCTGCTCTCAGGCTCCAGGAAAGAGAAGAGAGTACAACCAACAACAGCTGCCAGATTCCCCGCCTTGCCATGCAGGGATGTGGCTGTCATGCATCTAGTCATCTGGTTGCCTTGGTCTAGATCAGTGATCCTCAAAATGTAGTGTGCATTAGATGCACCCAAAGGATGTATTAACATGTAGATGTCTGGACTCCACCCTCAAGAAGGCCCTGAGGCTGCTTGTCCTCAGATGGTTTCTAAGCAGCACTGGCTGGTCCAGCATCTTTGCAGATATCACTGGCATCACTGCTTCTCAAAGAATGAAGAAAACAAGGACTAGTCTTACTCATTTGATATTACTACTAGTATTTATAATAATAGTGTTAAAGGAGGAAAGAGAAAGGTGCATTTCCATTCATCTTTTAGGTAGTAGCAGCAGCATCACCATCGCCTGCAGTTGAGGGAAACTGGCCTAGAAATTTGGAGAACTGGCCCTAGTGCTTGTTCTGCCAAGATGTGGCTGAGTGGTCTTCTGGCAGCACTGTTTTTTATGTGTGAAGTGGAAGCACTAAACTGTATTTATTCTTACTTCCTTTTGGGCTTTCACTCCTATGATTCATTGTTTTGTTCATGTAAGCAAAACTCACTCTTTCCCTTAACAGGTATTTTTTTGAGCTTTACCCAGGGTCACATCCTGTGCTGGGAGCACCCAGTTTCTCTGTGAATAGGACTTTTAATTCTTCACTTTGCAGATGTAAGAATCAAGGCTAAATGATCAGTCTAGGTGTGCTCCATGGTAGAAAAATTATTGAATAGTGTCACGCAGACAATGAACACTCCTTTTGCCTTGAAAACTGATTAGATCACCCTTCAACTTGATGTACCTTGAAGGACCTGAATGGTAAGACTCAATGTTCCTAAACTCAGGTGCAAGAAAAGACATGCTTCCTCTGCTCAGAGTATATGTTTGTTGTCTTTTGCAAATCAAAGTATGGATTATACAATGAACCTGGCTTTTCAGCTTTAGTATTTTAAGAGAGAGAGAGGGAAAAAAAGGTGGAGAGAGAAAGGATCTGACTCATTGCTGGCCAGTGATTGCCTCCCAAGTGGACACTAAGTAATTTCAGTGCTTTGCATATCAGTCAGGTCTAATTTCATATCCAAACAAAAGGAAACAGCTTTTTTTCCAATGGACCTTTAGCCGTCTTACAGCTCCAGGTAGGCAGGTGTCCTGAGCAAGGGAAAAGAAGGTTGGCTTGCTGTAGACTCCCAGTCCAGTGCCTTATGCCAATTCTTACATTCCAGAAGAATTAAATAATTATGGGGGTGGAGGCACCAATGTCACAAACAATTTTGAATGCATTCTGCACTAGAAAGTAGAGGTCTGTTAATGACATCAGATCAGTGTGCCAGAGGCTAAAGCCAAACCCAAGCTGCTGGCCGGTGACTGTGGAGACGCAGACAACAACCACCATCAGAAATGCCAGATTAGGAGGGCTGCTCTGTGGGGGCAATCCTTGGCTATAGTTAAGGTTAGCAGGGAAGCTGCCTGGAAATCCTAATGTTTCTGTTGATCCAAGGATCATCCTTTCTTTCACTCCCCTCTCACCCTCTTTCGTCAGGGTTTTGCATGCTAGCACTTGACCAATTAACGAGATTGGTTTCATGAGAGAAGTTGCAGAAGTGGAAGGAGAGACACAGCTTGTAGACAGCACTGAGATCTGAATTCTGCTGGCTCAGGATTTGGGGATAAAGCAGTATCCCACAGCATGGCCAAGATGGACAATTCACTCATGTTGTATCTGCTATATGCTAAGGCCCAAATGGATTCACACCATCCGGCATTCTTTCAACTCTTCCTGCTAATAGGAGGTTTGTCTTCTCATGTCAAGTGCACAGCTTGGATATTTCTTAGAACTTTTGAGTAGAAAATCTTATCAACACTAGCATAATTTTAGATCCAATTATTGTCTTGTTTGCATTCACTAGTGGAATACCTTTAAAAGATTTTCCTTTTTTTCATTTTTCCAATTATTTGATTACCTCATAATATTTTCCTGAGTTGTCAAGATTGTTTCTATGAATAAGATCAGGATATGAAAACATAGTTAAAAGAGTATGTGAGGTTTCTGAACCATCAACTTAATAATTACTACTACTATTATGGTCTCTACTGCTGGTAGTATTACCTTTAATGCTATTACTGTTATTGCTAGTATAGAATAGTTATGACTATTACTACAATTTCTCATATTTCTTCTGTAGATGTTACTATTACTATTACTTGTACTAACATTTTTCTACTATGACTACCACACCTGGGTAGTAAGTAGTTGACACCCATAGCTTCATCCACCATAGCAATCCATTTGACAGGTAAGGTCTAGATCAGTTAAATAACTAAAAGTTCAAGCTAATTACTGGTGAAATGGGGATCTTAACTTTGTTATATTTGATACCAAATGTAGCATTAATGATGTTGTGATATTGTAGTGTGAAGAAATAGTAAAGAATAATAGGATTTAGTTCAGGCCTATATATCTCCCATAAACTCCATCATCATTTCAGTCATTAATATATGAATTACTGAAAAAATATTTATGAATCCTATACCAGGCTCTGGGCTGGAGCTGTAGAGATGACAATGACTTGAGGTGCTCAGTCCAGAGGATTAGAGAGAAAGGTGCCATGGACTGAGTATTTTTATCTACCTCAAGTTCATGTGTTGAAGCCCCAGTGTGATGACATTAGAAGACTATTAGGCTTAGATTAAGTCATGAGGATGAAGCCCTCATGATGGGATTTGTGCCTTCAGAAGAAGGAACACAAAGAGAGCTCACTCACTCTCTACCATGTGGGACCACAGCAAGGAGACAGCAAACCAAGAAGTAGGTCTTCATCAGGAGCAAATCAACCAGCACCTTGATCCTGGATTTCCAAGGCTCCAGAATTGTGGGAAACAATTTCTGTTTCTAAGCCATCCAGTCTGATATTCTGTCATGGCAGCCCAAGCAGATTAAGACACTTGACCAAAGTTGGGGCAGGTGCTGCCTCAGGGTCCATTGAAGGTGATGTAGAAGAGCAGACAAAGCACCTGGGTTCATGTGTTCCCAGGTGGCTTTTCACTAAGTGAGATGTATGATAAAGAAAAAAGAAAAAGCATTGGTGAGGTGGGCTAGAGGGTAAGGAATTCCAGGAGGGCCAGTAGGAGCCAACATGAAGATTAACTGAGATAGATAGAGCTTTGGAAGCTCTTCTGGAACTAAGGTTAGAGCAAAAGGGGTTCCACATACCAGACTCTACCAAAAGCTGTGCACCTGACCTTTAATCAGTGGAGCTGGGCTTCTGGAACATCACTGAGCTTCCTGTACACAAGACCCCTCCTTCCTTTCTGTTCCCTTCTAAACCCTATGCCATAGTAACCTGGGTATGGAACGTGGCCAGTGCTCAGCATTTTTTATTCCTGTTTTACTCATAAAGCTCCTTGGTTTAACCTTTTGGATTTACCCTTTCTTCCTGGGGTAGATGTGTCTTCCACATACTGTTTTCTCAGAAATGGTATTCAGCAAAAGAGAGTGATCCTCTGTCCACCCTCACCCTGAAGCCAGGGACCAATTGATGCCAGGAGCCTGAATAGTAACAGAGGATGAACCAGGTTTGAGGAAGCCTTAATTGGCTTTTATCCTCATTCCCCATTCTTACTTTGTTTTCAATATGATAAATGGAGGTGATGATAATTCATCCAAAGTATATCATAGAATGTAATGCAGGAAAGTGGTTTAAAATGCTGGAATATTATTTTTTTGTTGTTGTTGCTGTTATTGATATTGATTCCCTCTGACACACAGATAGATACTTTGTAAGCAGGAAGTAAGTTTCCTGGCCATCTTGGCCACTCCCACATTTAGCCTTCCTGTTGGTTTAGCCTTCCCTTGGTGGTGACATAGCTTGTTCTCTTGCTGGTGAAATAGCGTGCTGTTTTCCTGAAATCCACCAAGCTGTGTACTTTTTCAGGTTTCAGAGTTTTCGTGTGTCTTGAAGCAGTGATAATGGCTCTTCTTTGGTAAGGGTCATTGAGTTTTGTACTTTAGAAGTAGCTGGATTTATCCTCTACTCCAAACATGTTATTTCAACTGGAACATATGTTATTTCAACTTGAAGCTTGGGGTCACCTGATGCTACTCTGATTACTGCCTGGAAAGAGGAAGGATCAAGCACAGCAGGAGTTCAAGATGTGTTGACAAAGGAGCCAGCCTGGAAGTAGGTCTGGACTGGAGCAGCAAGTGAAGAGCAGGCTAGAGGTTGCCAGCCCTGTTCCCTTGGCCTCTTTCATTCCATTCCTCAGCTCTCACAGCAGACACAAAAGCCTGTGGATCCTGCAGATAACTTCCGCCACTTTCCTTTTTGAAAATTTATCCCAATTCCTTCATCTTCTCCATTTTCTGCCAAAAGCACTATGTAGCAAGACTGGAGGAGGAATTAACAGAGGTCAAAAAACAAGTAGGTAATGAAGGGAAGATTTAGTGTGGCCACTTCTTTCCCACCTCAACTTCTGTTGTCTTTATTTTTTTATTTGTTTGGTTTGGGGGAGGGAAGAAAGGTGCTGTGCTGGTCACCTGCTTTGTGGTTTTAGAGTTTTCAGGTATTTTATTTATTATCTAGTGAACATTTATTGCTTGCACTGCTAGAACTCCTGTAGATGTCACAGGGGGTTTATAGTTTTAGTGTTACATATATTAACAAACCAAAACAATCCACAAAGCAGAGTGAAACAGGTGTATCATGAGGTGTGCACCAAAATTCTATCAGAGAATAAAGCAGTCACTCCTGGAAGTGACTTACTGCTGCCCTTCTCAGATATAGTCTTGTCACCTATTGGCACAGGCGTCCCCTCCAAACCTGGGGTCTTGGGAAGGAAGCGACTGTCTGATCTCACTCACAATTCGTATGACAGTACCCAACACCACCCATGCCTGGGACACATTTCTGCTTGCCCGTTATTCAGGCATCAGTCAATACCTTGACCACCCCCATTGTGAAACTGTCTCGTCACTGAACTCTCCACACCACTCTCTCCCAGGGTTCCTCCTGCTCTGTGAGAGCATCTCTTCAACCTTCAGATGTGGAGAGCCCTCGGGAAATTGCTTCTGGGTCCTCTTCTTTTTTCTCTCTCTATTCTCTCTCCAGGATTTCTCATTATTTTTTCATGGCTTTAAATAATATATACCACGTATAAGCTGAAAACTCCCCTGTAAAGATTATCAGCCCAGACTTTTGACATCTCCATTTGGGTATATAATGGAAAGCTCAAAAACAACATGTTTAAATGCAGCCCTTCCACCCTGAGATAGCTTCCCTCCAGCTCTCCCCTGAATAGGTAAATCTCTCCTTCCTCTGTTCCCTGATGTGGCAGTGCCAGAAGCCCAGGTGTCCCCTCGACTGTTTCTTTTGTCTCAGTGAGCCACTCTGACCCAATTTGTCAGCAACTCTGATGATTCCAGGTCCACCCTTACATGTCCTCTAAACCCCAGCCCCCCAAGTCACTAGCAGCTGCTAGTCCAAGACACGATTGCCTCCCGCCAGACTTTTAGTCTCCATGGTCACTCACTCACTGGCCTGTCCATTCTCCTTAGAAAGCCAAGATGGGCCATAAATCTGGAAAGCATTTAAAACACAACAACAGCTCTCCACTGGCTTCCCACTACACTAAAAGTAAAGCCCAAAGCCTTCACTGCAGAGCACAGGGACCTACAGGATAAGAATCGGCCTCCGCTAAGTACCTCTCCAACTTCATGGAATGCTACTCATCTCTTTGTTCCCCCAAACTCCAGCCCACCAGGCTGTTTCTCACCTTGGTGACTTGTCCAGGCTGTGTCTCTCATCCTGCAGGTCGCCTCTTAACAGCACCTCCTCTCAGATGTCTTTTTAATCGAGCAGCCTACCGAGGAGGCCTCCCTTTTGTCACTGCATTCCGTCTCCCTGTTTACTTCCTCCACAGTGATCTCTACTACTCACTTCACAGGAGAGTCCTAAGCCCACTAGAAAGCCAATTTCTTGAGGGTGGTGGCCTGTGCCATGGCTGTTCCTTGTCACCATATAACTGGATACAACACAGTCTCTGGGATAGAGTAGACCCTAAATAAATATTTGCTGACCAAATAGGCAAATCTCCAAAGATGTTTTCTCCAAGGATATGCTTACAGGTTGCCTGGCACAATGGTAGCATTCGATGTGGACAATGTATGTCTCTCCAAACTAAGTAAAAATTATATTTGTTTATCTCAGACCCTTTCCTTAGAAAAATATTTTTAGGAAGAAGAAAGAAATATTGACTTTCATCCTCTATTGAAAAGTCATGGGTGTTGAGCAAACCTACTTAGCCACCTCACATTAATCACTCTTATGAATTACTTATTTTTAATTAAGTGCTTGATTATTAAATGATAAAATCTATTCACTGCATGGCTCCTATGTTCCTCTCTGCTTTGACTCTTCTGAGTCTGGCCAGGTAAAAAGGCTTTGCATAGTGGATATTGTTAAGTCCCGTGTTAGGGATTTATTCTGCTGATCAGCTTTGCTCGGATTCGACCCTGCACATTATAAACCCCCAAGGGGTCCCGTGTACAGTGAGTAGACTCTATGGAGGAGTCCAGCAGTAAAGAAGCTTGTTTGCACTTAGAATTTCCTAAACTCACTTTGGCATGCAACACTTCTGTGTGGATGTATAGCATCTTGCTTTGCAAAGTGTGGGCAATACCCAGCGTGATGAACACTAGGACTCCCACTGCACTGCACACATCAGACAACAGCGGGATGCTACCCCATCTGAGCTTCCCAAGAAACCTTGTGGTCAATGCTATCATCACTACTTTAGAGATGAGAAAAGTGATGCCCAGGAAAGAGAGAGGACTCAGTCCATTTCTCATGTATGATGAGCAGCAAATGCAAGATAAGAAAAATTCACATTACTACCTTCCAGCCCATTCATCATACCAGGATGGAAGAATATCGGATCAGAATGAAACAGCAGGGAAACATTGATTTCTCAGATTCCAAAGTAAAAATTTCATCATGAATTGGAAGAAGAAATAGCCAACGTCCATATTAAAGAGGTCGGGAAAGGAGGACAAGTGACAAAGGAAATGTAGATGAGAAGTCTGTTAAGTCTTCTGGATGAAAGAGAGCATGTTGGAATTTTTACCTTCCACTCTGGCCCTACAGGGTTACCATGGGCCAGCTGAATCCCCTCCATACAGCCTGACCAGGGTGTGCAGTCACAGCTACACTTGCTGCCCGTCCAGGTGTAGTGGTGCTTCCCACTCATCCCTAACCGGGTCCTGTGACATCTTTTGATGATTTTTCCTAAACTGACCTCACTTTATTAAGTGAGTCCCAACATTAAAATTCCTGCAAATTCTCCAGTTTCAGTGTGGCATCTCTTTTCTGATGAAACTCTAGCATTTATTTTCTATGTTTATACAGATATGCAATCGAAATGGGAAATCAGCATGCCTCATTTGTGTGCACTTAAACGGGTAGATAAATGGAAAAGTTCTATGTTGTTTTGCAACATGCTTTTTTTTCAGAAAACATTTTATTTTTTGATATGTGTTAAGGCCGACACCACTTACTTAGTTTGCTTCTTTAAGAGTTATTCCATCCTGTGAGGTATCATGTTCTATTTAACTAGTCCCATGTTGATAAACATAGGTTACCTCCAATCTCCTGTTCTTGCAAACCATGATGTACTGAACACCTTACACAGTTCTGCTTGCACCCGTGCTGGTGTTGTTTTAGGGGCAGGTTTACAATGGCTATTGCCGGTAGTTGATGCATGCATGGCTCTCCCAGAGAAAGCCAAGCTGTGCTCTGAGTTGTCTGTAGCACTCTATTCTCCTATCAGTGGTGGGTACATTCTCTAACACTTGGAGTTATCAAATTGTTTAATCTTTGCCAATCTGACATATGATAAATGGCATTTTAATCTGCATTTTATTTAATCTGCATTTCCTGATAATTAAGGAAGCTGAACATCTTTTCAGAAATTTATGGGTCATTTGAATTTCTTCTTCTACTCATAACTTTCCCTTATTCTCCTATGCATGGTTTAACTTCTCAACATTAATTTGCAGCTATGCTTTATATATTTTGAATCACAATACTGCTTTATATGCTATGAATGTTTTCTTTTCTAGTATTAATTATATCTTGTTTGTTATCTGACTTTTTGGTTTGAGATTTCTTTTTAGGATTTCGATCCAGTTACATTTGCCTTTTTTTTTTTTCTTTAAGATTATTGTTTTATTCTGTTGTGCATTTGTTTAAGAAAGCCCTCTTAATTCCAAAGTCATAAAACATTTTCCTATATTAATTTCTAATACTTTTAAGCATATTTTAAAATAACCTTGTATTTATTTCTTATTGGATTTATTTTTCTTATAGAAAGCAAAGTACTAATTGGATTGCATTTTTCTTTATTATAAATAGCCCTTTACTCAAAGCCACACATTAAACATTCATTGTTTCCCTTACTGTGTTAATTAAGGGTATAGTGCTCACCGTTAACAATCCTTACCCCTCTCTGACTTACAGTCCACTGTGGACCACCGTCCAAGGCAGGTCAGCTCACTTTCCCAGACAGCTCTTCTTCACCCAAAGCCACAGAGATCTGGCTCATTTCATTTTGAATGTCCACCATCTCAGAGTTCTTACTTTCATGCAGGGTAAAGAAAATGTCAATAACCACTCAGGCAGAACATGTTAGGGACCAGATATGGAAATGCATCATATGTCACTTCCATCTCCATTCCATTGGCTCATTCCTAGACACAAAGAAAGATGGGGAATGTAGCTTCCATATGTATTCAGTAGAAAAAGGAAATGATTCCGTGGACATTTGGCAGTGTCTCTGCCACACCCACAGGTCAGTCATCCATCCTCTATCACACAGTAAGTCCCTTACATGCAGGTGTCTGCTTCTGCACTCAGTATTATGGTCCAATAATCTGTTTATTATTTATCAGATAATACTCTGTCATTTTAATTTTATCACATTTAATACATCTGGGCATCTAGTAGAGAAAATTCCCTCATTAAAAAAATATTTTTGAGTTTGTTTTATCTATTTGCACATTTACTCATCCATGTGGAATTTTAAATTAATTTGCCACAGATCCTGAAGAATGGTACTGGGCTTTTGATTAAATTGTGTTAATAAATTGTTAATTCATAAGTCAAATGTGATCAAATTAATATCTTTTAAATAGTAAATCTTCCATGTTCAAAATCATAATTTTGCTAGTGGTTAAAGGACTGTATGCATTTTCTTAAAACTATACCCTTAAGAGATGAATTTTATTAAAGTTGATCAACAAAACAAAACAAAACAAATGATCAGGCAAAATAAATAAATAAATAAAAACCCTGGTAGAGATGTAGAGTTGAACATTTGGCCCATTTATTTTCAATCTTGCCTTTCCAAGAAACATTTTATAGCTATAAATTTCCTTCTGAAAACCACTTTATCTAAATCCCTCAAGATTTTTTGTAATAAAAATATTCAAACATACCAAAAGTAGGTGATTGTACAATAAACTTCTGATGTCTATATCATCCAAATTCAATAATCATACAGAATTTATTTATTTATTTATTTATTTATTTATTTATTTATTTTTGAGACAGAGCCTCAAGCTGTCACCCTGGGTACAGTGCTGTGGTATCACAGCTCACAGCAACCTCCAACTCCTGGGCTCAAGTGATTCTCCTGCCCCCACCTCCCAAGTAGCTGGGATTACAGGTGCCTGCCACAATGCCCAGCTTTTTTTTTTTTTTTTTTTTTTTTTTTTTTTGGTTGTAGCCAACATTGTTGTTTGGTGGGCCCGGGTTGAATTTGAACCTGCCAGCTCAGGTGTATGTGACTAGTGCCTTAGCCACTGGAGCCACAGGCTCTGAGCCCATCCAGATTTTATTATATATGTCATTAATTCTTTTTGTTTGTATTAACTAAAATAATTTAAAGCAAATTCCAGACATAGCATTTAACTTCTATATAATTCATTAAATAGTTGTCAAAAATGTGGAGAGTTTCTTATATAACTACAAGGTTTTTATGACACTTAATTGTGAGCAAAGTTAGATTAAATGAAAAATCAAATTTTAGTCTTCTGTTATAAGTGAGTTTAATCAACTTTATTTTACTTATTTATTTGGACATACAGAGACCACATTATTATTAATATTGTTATTATTTGTCTTATTGTCCTAGTATTACAGTCTCGTATTAAAGAAATATTTTCTTTTCTTTCAGTACAGAAAAGATACACGTTCATTCTATGAAGTTTGCATAGCTATTCTTGTATCTTAACATCCACATTTAACTTTTATTTCTAGAAAAGTTTGGGAACATCAATAACCTGCTGACAGAACTGGATAGATCCTCTAAGCAGAAACTAAACAAAGAAGTAATGGATTTAAACACAACCTTAGAACAAATGGGCTTCAAAGACATATATAGAACATTCTACCCCAATCAAACTAAGTATACATTCTTCTCATCACCCCTAGATCATTCTTCAAGATTGATCATATCTTAAGACACAAATAAAATCTCAATAAATTTTAAAAAATAGAAATTATACCTGTGCCTTTTTGAACTATCACAGGATAAAAGAACTCAATTCCAATGAAAATCTTTTTCACTACACAAAGTCATGGAAACTAACCAACCTTATGCTGAATGACTGCTGGGTCAAGGAGGAGATAAAGAAAGGAATTATTAAATTTCTTGAATAAAGTGACAATGAAGGCATAAGCTATCAAAACTGTGGGACTGCAAAGGTTATCTTAAGAGGGAAAGTCATTGCATTAAATGCCCACATGCAAAAACCAGAAATCAACAACCTAATGAACCATCTCAACAAACTGGAAGAACAATCCAGTCCCAAACCTAGCAGCGGGAAAAGATACAACCAAAATAAAATCAGAATTGAATGAAAACAAGAGAAGTCTAAATGTATCATTGCATTCTTTGTACTTAAAGAAGACAGAGAATTTAATCTCCCTTCCTATTTTTCACTGGCTTCTGTTTTCTGGCTCTTGTGTTACTTTTTCCTTGAATTTTAGTTTCAGATTATTATTCAATATATAATAATTTAGTAAGAATTATTAGTATTGCTACTACTGCACAAGGACAGCAGACGTTCTCTCAGAGGAGGCGCAGGTGGATGGCCAGTTATTCCAACATCATTTGGCCGAGTTGTCCAACCACTGTCCCCCGTGGCATTTGCAAAGTGTCCAGGCTGGGGGGCTTGTTGTAGTTGAGTCAACTCATCCCTCCATCATCTCTGCTCTTCTGCTCTTACAAAGTACATTGAGAGCACAGCAAACCTCACTTATGTCTGCCCTCAAAAGTGATTGTACCAGGGGTGAATTGTGTGATTTAATTAAATATTATACAAATCAATGGAACATGAGCACAAAAGGGAAAAGAGTTGTTTCCATGAAAACCACATAGAATGATTTGAAAAAGGTGAATACCATAAACATGTTATCTGTTTAAGTGTAGATAAGACAACTACAAAAGAATGAAAATATTTGTAAAATAGTAGGAAGATAGTACACTTAGATTTCTTGTCAAATTAGTTTCTCACTCTAATTAAAATAAATTAAAGGGAATGAAGAAAGCCCCAAATGGTCACATGAAAAAGGTATAATATATAAGAAATTTAGAACGCCATTCAGCCAGGCACACACAAATTATAAAGCCCTACTCCTATCTCAAAAAGTTAATCCCTGAAACCCTTTTAGGTAAAAAGCGTAAGTAAAAATAAATGTATTTATTTTCTATCAGGAATGGAGGAAAGTGGGTAAACGTGACATAGAATTTGACCGTAGAACTGATGACATTTGCTGATAGATCAGGAGGTTAGAACATAGAAAGAATAAATCACAACCAGAAGATTTTAGGCTGGCTTCAGCAACCAAATAAATGCATTTGACCAAAAGAAGGCTGAGAGGGGGTGGGGAATGACAAGTCTTGCTTTGACTGGTTAAGTCTGAGGTGTCTTTGAGGCGTCAAACTATGTCAATTGGTTCTGGGTATACACATTTGGTGCTGCATGGTGTGGGCAGGCTAGCAATGTAAATATAGGAATTATTAACAAACATTGGCTTTTAAAGTAGTCAGGACCTGGAAGAGTTTACACAGTGGGGGGGAAGTATAGATTCAAAGGCTGAGGATCTAATTTTGGGGGGCATTCCAACATTTTAATGTGTGCCAGAAGAGCAGAGTTAGGAAAGCCCCTAGCTCAGGTATTCTAATAGGAGGAAGCTTCAATTCTAGATGAAAAGTGTGGCCAGTGTGTGGCCCCTCCTCAACCACTGACATTTATGGTGGTCCCACACTTCAATTTCCCATCAATGGGGACTGAGACCTTGGGGAGAACTGTGGAGCTCTTGACAATGACAAGTTACTCCAATATGCTCTGATAGATGTTCTTCATGGTCAGGAAGCACCCATCTCAGAAAGTAGAGGGGGACACACATCAGCTGTGGGTAGCAGCTCAGTCCTGTCATCTCCCTTCCCTAGAACAGATGCCCAGCCCACTTATCATATCCTGCCAAGCTCTTCCCCTCTTAAGAAATGGCTCTGTACCTCAGACCTTGCATGTCTACATATTTAATTATTTTTAATACATCTTTTCTGTAACTTATGCTTTGGGACACAAAAGGGAGATTTCAATATATTTCAATGTATGCTCAACCCACCATCTTAGAGATGATATTTCATTTGTGATATTCATAATTAAAATAAGTTGAGATTTTATATTAATTGTCATTAATTTAGAGCTTAGAACTAATTTAAGTATAGAGACTCCAACCTACAAAAATTAAAACTTGGAAGTGCTGGAAGTGCTGAAATTTTAAGTATTCACAACACATCTGTGAAAGGAAGGTGGGCAGTCTCCAGCCCCAGCCCATCCCTCTCTTTCTCTGAGGAAAAGGGCCCTTAGTGATGATGTCGGGAGTAGGGGAAGTGCATAGCTACTTGAGAGGCTGGGGCAAGAGGATTTCTTGAGTCCAGGAATTCAAGACCAGCCTGGGGGAAATAATGAGACTCCATCTCATACATGCACAAAGATACTAATGGTACCATATTTTCCAAGAGTTTAGTCTATGGGAAAGGGTGTAAATAACCCTGTATGGGGTCAAGCACCTTGTTTTCCATATACTGTTCTATTAGAGAGAAGACTCCCTACACTATCATTGTGGCCAGATCTGGGACTTAGTGTCAGGGAAACCATTTAGCTGAATTTCATTCAGACTATGTTTACCTTAGTCAAAAGTTGATTCTGCTTTGGACCAAACTTACTCATTATGGATGGCATTCACAATTTAGGGAAAAGCTGTAAGCAACGGTAGACCATCTCCTCCGTGTGTGTATTCTATCTGAGAAACTCACATTGGTCAAATAATCTTGTGTGTGCAACACTTATGTATTTCTTCCCATTAGCTTCCAAAGAAATACAATTCCAAAACTATCCACAAATGGATATAATGTCCTTTTAGAATGGAGAGGAATCTTGATAAAAAGTAATAACATTATACATATATGTGTGTGCATATTTTCCTTAAAAATTTAAAAAATTGTAAAAGCCTAAGTTATTCAATTGCCACACTCCTATCATACATTGCAATGAACATCTGAATTACAGGAAAAGAAAAGGGCCCTGTTTTCTTTAACAAAACTGTTTAAGAACTATAAAAACATTTTACATAAAACTTAACCATTGGGATGCATCAAAATACTACATGATAATAATTGTTTTCTGACTTAATATACATGTACACATTTATACATACTCACTAAATAAAGGGAAAGATATAAACACACTAATTATTTACTAAAGTGGAGATAATTTCTAATGGAAAAACAAGTCTTTTAAAGCTATATGAAAGTAAACTTTAAAAATAAAAGAGGCCAGTATAAAGAAGAATTGAGAAAGTAAAATCCATAATTTTATTTTCTCTTTTAACACAAGTAAAAGTTGGTATTTCTCAGGAACTTTCTAAAACATTTATACTATTGGAAAATAAAGTTATTATCTTGGGTCTTGTGATGTAGTTGTGTCTGTGTGTGTGACTTCTAAACCCTTGCAATCAAAACCCACTTGAAAGAGTATCTGAAAAGAAAGGAAGGGGGAAGAAGGAAAGAAAATGAAAGATAAGGAAAGACGAGCTTTAAAACATTAAAGAAATGAGTAGATATAAAATCAGTTCATTGGTCATTACAGAGAAGACTTTGACTCAAGTCTGTCCCATGGAGTTATTTTATAGAGAAGATCACAGAAAGAAATTTATTTCATTTATTTCCCCCCCCAATCTTTAGCATTCTGCCCCTTGTTGAAAATTGTGTCCTCGCATACTCACTCATCACTCATATGCCATTTTGTCACTATGATAGACCGAAAAATGACCCTCAAATTTGTCTTCATCCTAATTCCTAAAGTTTGTGAACATATTTCCATAACTACAGAAGGGACTTTGCAGATGTAATTAAATGAAGGAACTCAAGATGGAGAAACAACCTTGGTTTATCCAATGGGGCCAAGGTCATCACAAGGGTCCTTAGTAGAGAAGACAGTGTGAGGTCATGTCAGAAGCAGAGGCCAAAGGTCAGAGCAATGCCATTGTCCAAAGGGGACATGAAGCCAAAGAATGTTAGAAAGGACAAGGAAAAGGATTATTCCCCAGAGCTGCCAGAAGAAATGAAGTCCTATGTCACCTTGATGTTAGAAATTCTGATCTTCAGAACTGTAAGAAAATAAATTTGTGCTACTTTTAAGCCACTAAGCTTGTGGTATTGGTTATACAAGCAACAGAAAACTAACACATCCCCCTTCCATGTGGGACTAGAAAACCATCACCCCTCATTATTAGTGGGGGGCTCATTGTAGGATCTTCCTCATATGCACAAACCCAAGGATGCTCATCCTCCCAAACACTGTATTGTAAATCATCTTTAGATTACTTATAACATCTAATACAATGTCATTCATCATTACACTATATTGTTTAGAAAAAAATGACAAGAAAAAAGTCTGCACATGTTTGGTACAGGGTAAATTTTTTTATTTGCATGTTTGTACAGAGTAATTTCCCTCCCCCAGTTTTTAATCTACAAGTTGTTGAATCCATAATGAGGATCTCAAAGATACAAAAGAAGGCCTACTGTCTACGCCACCTTCGCGTATGCTTCCTGGCTTTTCTCTTGAACGTCTCAGAAATTGTCTATGATGGTTTTGAGGTACTGAAACTCATAAAAAAGCCTATTTTTTGTTATCTAAGTTTTTTGTGGAGGAAACAGAGTATTTACCTTTCCTATAAAGGTAGGACTGCAAGTGATCCCATTCACAAAGATAAAATGGTTTGAATCAAGCCAGCCTACCTGCCCGCCTAGTACAGTGAGAAGGCCTGATCCAGTTTCTCTCTCCCATCCAGCTTTCTATCCTGACCTGTGGTGGTTTCTTGTTATTCCAGCTTAGCCTGGAATTTTGTTCTATTTCTTCAGTGTCTCTAATTCATTTTGTCCCTGAGTGACAGCCCATCTCAGGCATCATTTCCTGGCAACACTTAGGAATTCCTTCCAGTGAGGCTGTGATTGTCTCCTAACTTCACACGCCATAACTGCAGGGAAAGGGCACTCCTTCTACCCTCATTCTCATTCTCCTGGGCCTCTCCTGCTTAGCCTGCCACTGAGGGAGGGAAAGCCAGCAGATATAAACTCAGTGCTTCTGAAAATTCCCTATTATTCTTCCCATCAGCACTGTTATTATAAGTACTCATGGACAAAGGGGTATCATCAGGTTTGAAACATGAACCTCGTGTTCATATGTGACAGAGCCTAAATTTCCACACAAGTGTGTTGGTCAGAGTTGAATACTCACATTCAGTTAATGTCTCCTACAAATTACTTTTCTAATTAAGTGCTTGCTTATTAAAGATACAATCTGTCACTGCATGGGTGATGCCCGACTACATTCTCGTCTCTTCTTTGCTCCGTCCAGATGTTGTTTACTAAGATGTCTTTCCTCAAAATTCTACTTTGCCACCTCATCCTGACGTTCTCCAGCCATGAGTAGCCTCACCAGCTCACGGCTGCTCAGTAAACTGCACGCAGAGAAATTTCTGAGTGGGGTGTGGCTTGAATTAGAATGGCCCCTTTGTTTTTATAGGCTGACTGGACCAATTGGTTTTCGTCTGTAGCTATGGGAGGGTTTCTCTTCTATCAGTTAACTGGTCCTTTACTATAATGCTGATCACATTTAACAAGGTGAAATGGTTCAAATCAAGCCATACTTGAATCAAGGGAGGGTTTTCTAGTTGGACAAGAGACCAATGAGAAGTTGCTGGTCTTAGAGGTAAAGAGTTCCTTATCCATAGGAGCAAAAGTAAAGATGTACAGTCAATAGGTAATAAGTACAACCCTTATGTAAATTGGGGGCTCATAATTCATTTTCTGAGTCTCATTAGGTCCAAGAAGTTTAAAAACTAAAGGTAATTAAGGAATTTCCATCCTCTACTCAATGTTCTGGTACCCTATTAAAGGTGATCTGAGTATAGCCCACAGAAACATGTACCAGAACTTCTCTGTCTTGTATTCTCAGACCATTGCCTGTCATTCCTACAGTGCCATTTGTTTCAAATACATCTCCATTTAAAAAATGAACAAAAATGTCTTGTCCTCTGTCAAATGTCCATGTGGCTCTTTTTCTGCCTTTTCTTCTCTCTCAGGTCTCTCAGCCCTTAAAAATGTAGACCACCCATCTTTCTCTTACTGGAAAGAATCTGCTTGTAGAAAGGAGGAAATTGGGGCATACTGATTGTATTCTTTGAGTGTAATCAGAAAGGGGTGGTATCTGTGAATATTCTCTTGTTAACAATATGTATCCTATCAAATAAGATGATTTATTTAATGTTTACTATATTTATTATAACAAACTTGTTATTAATTTTAAGTGTTTCCAGAAAATCTGGCTGGGTCTTACTGTAGTCCATGTAGGCTACTGTCACAAAATGTCATAAACTGAGTGGTTTATAAAGAGCAGAAGTTATTTCTCATTGTTCTGGAGGCTGGGAAGTCCAATATCACTGCACCAGACCATTGGGTGTCTAGTCAGGGCCCACTTTCTGGTGTAGAGATAGTGCCTTCTCATTGAATTCTAACATGGGCCCACATTTATAAGGGCATTCATGATGGTTTCAGCCTCATGACCTAATAATCTTCTAAGAACCCAGTTTGCTATTGCCATCTAATTGGGGATTAGGTTTCAACATATACATTTGTGGAAGCAGAGGGAGGGGCACAGATATTCAGAACATAGCACCCATGTTATAGTATAGGAAACTATGCTTTATGGACATTACTCGATTTTTCTCAAAGCCACACTGCTGGTCCTTGGAATCAGTCAAAGTCTGTGCAATGGTTTGTTCCTCCAGCCTTTTCATGAAGGATCACCTGCCCAAAACATTGTTAACCAAAAGAGCTGTGCAAACTGAGTTAATCTCAGTTCCTCAGATAAGGATACATGTGAAACTTACTAAACATAGAATATAAATGTCTCAACACAATAACTAAGAAAATGCCAGGAAGCCTAGGTTAACCAGTGTGATGAAAATATGTCAAATGGTCTATAAAACCAGTGTTTGGTGTCCCATGATTGCATTAATGTACACAGCTATGATTTAATAATATATTTAAAAGAAAGAAAGAAAAAAAAAAAAGGAAGCCAAGACATTGAAAGAGGTTTCCTGAGTTTTCCAAAGAATACTTTTTATCCAAATTATGCAAATATTTACTGACTGCTTTTTAATTGCCAGGCAGTGTTTTCACTGGTGAGCGGAGATCTGACACCAGCAAGGAGAGGCTGGGTACAGCAGGAAGATGCTGGGCTTTGAAGGCTGTCAGCGCCAGGTTCATCCCCCCTCTCTTACTGCTTTGTAACTTTTAGTCTGTCCTCTCACTGCCCTGAGAGACAGGCTCCACTAAGTAATTGTGTGCATTTTAGAAATGCCCAGGGTTGTTAACGAGTCAGAAAATCCAGCACCGCCATTTAGCCCAGAGCCCCAGCAGAATAGTTCAGGCTGCTCTATTCCCCTCAGCTTTTGTCCTGCTAAGTAGTTGGAGCTGTGCCTATTCTGTGAGAAATAAGAAGATTGCCTCTCTGATCATAGGTCATTTTTGGGTCCTATAATGGGTGAATTACAGTGAAATACAGCCCTGGAAGATTTGAGTCACAAATATTGAATCACACATCATCCTGAGCTTGTGATCCAACAGCAAAACAAGGGCCAGTAAGCAAACCATGGAGCTTCTCAGATATCTTAAGTTTCTTCCTTTCTTCATGTTCTGACAGTCTGTTCTGTCAAGGCTGGGCAATGGCTTGTCCAAGGCCAGGGAGGAAGTTTCAGCAGAGTCAGACCAACAGTTCAGTCTGTTCAGCCTCACATCTCCATGTGAGCTCAACTGCTGAGCTCTGGCATTTATGATGTTGGAACATGAGAGGGAAGCTTGTCCAGAAGATCTGGACAGGCTCTGATACTGACCTGGTGGGGGGGCCAATAAGGTCAAAATACCAAGTTTGCATCAAATCCAGAAAAAGGGCCAGGATAGATTCTCACTGGACCAGATGGATCCTTTGCCCACTTCCACTTCATCCCGAATATCTCTAAAATTTTAAGGAGGTGTCCCACCTAGGGTAAGTCCCAAGCAAATATGCAGTCCAAAGTGAAAACTCAGAGAGTGACCTTATGCCCTAAAAGCTGATCATGTGGCTTAGGACAGAGCTACAGAGAGGGTGGCCCATCCAGAGAGTTTCTTTGGCTCATAGTGGTTTCAAGTTCATGTTCAAATATATCTTCACAATAAAATTCAGGGTCTAGTCAAGAAAACAGAACCCACTCTGGGCACTTCAGAAGGATGCTATTTAGTATGGAAATCAGTAACACAAATGATGGAGGATGGAAGAAGCCTTTTAGACCAAGGGGTACTCACAAGAGGGGCTGCCGGGGGGCACAGGGACTGCAGAGAGAAGGCCATCCTCTGAAACTCAAGCCAGCCAGAGACACGTCATTGCTGGAGATGCTCAGGGAAGGGGACGAGATGTGTTCTCACTTGTCCCTTGTTTTGCTTTCTGTCCTCCACCAATACCTTCCAGTACACCCACTGTCGGAAAGCTAGACAGCAAGTCCGTCAGGGAAACCCACGGCAGGACTGAGATCACAGGGGCAGTGGCCACACCTGGCAGGGAAGAGTTTGTCCATAGATTTAAACACCACACCTGCCTGGTGGGAACACAGGCAACTGGGAGAGGGTGACCCCCCTGCTGTCAAGTCTCTCCAGAGGACAGAAACTGTGGTGGGTAGAGAGGTGGTGCAGGTGAGCCGCTCCCTTTCTATGACATTAGTTAAATAAATAGAGTAGGCTATAGCTACCACATAATTGTATTTGTATTTCAGTAAAGACAATGTAGATAAAAACAAGAGCCGTTGTCCCATAGGGTTACCCAGTGACAGGCACCATGCTTTACTGATTTCTCACTCATCAGATCAAAAATCTGAGGGAGTCAGTCTTATTACCACCGTGTCAATAACGAACAAATAAAATGAAGCTCTTAAAGCTTCAGGAGATTTTGAAAGGGCTGGAACCATCTCTGGGTCTAAAGCCCACATTCTTGCTAATGGGTTAGGTCCTCCCAAATATTCTGCAAATGTACTTGAGAGGCAAAGAACTCAAACAGGAAAGAAAGAAAGAAAGAAAGAAAGAAAGAAAAAAAAAAAAAAAAAAAAAAAAAGAAAGGCAACAACAC
>CAUYPK010160791.1:0-30449 GCA_963574355.1 Loris lydekkerianus | reverse complement strand
GCCGGGCCCGGCCCCCCCCCCCCCCCCCCAACGCCTTCCCTCCCCCGCCCCCTGGAGCACCAGGGACCTGACGGGACTGTCCAGACAGAGCAGCACAAACCCCTTCACTCCTCAGTCACCTGGAGCACCAGGAACCTGACGGGACTGTCCAGACAGAGCAGCACAAACGCTTTCACTCCTCAGTCACCTGGAGCACCAGGAACCTGACGGGACTGTCCAGACAAAGCAGCACAAATGCCTTCACTACTCAGTCTCAATAAAATGTGATAAAATATGTACCTCTTAGCAGTTGGCAAGTAGAAAAGGTTAAAAATATATCTAAGTGAGTGGAGTTTGCTAAGGAACACTGGAAAAATTTAACTTTATGCACGGAGATTAAGTGGAGGAAACAAAGGTAATTCTTCGATAGTGCAATGGTGCTTTGTACAAAGCTGAGAGGTGTTATCACTGAGGACTGGAACCAAGAAGCTGGAACCTTCCTGGACACAGCATTGCCATTTGTGCCTACACTGGGCATCATTTATGGTAGGGCCATCTTAAGACAAGTTCTATGGTTGTGTTTTTCTCAAGTTCTCTTTTTACATTTTACATATAAGATATAAGAATCTTATACAGAGTGTTCATAAAACTTTATGAACACCCCGTGTCTGACATATAATCTTAAAATTATTTTATTTTATCAAATTCTTGTGGCAAAGCCCGTTGCCACCATTTAAGAAACTTTGAAACTTTGCCACCATTTAAGAATCCCAAAAGTTTAACTTTTCCTTTTCATAACTTCATAAAATGGGCCAACATTTCTTTTAACTTTTTTGGGGTTCTCTTGCTTTTCTAAACAATCCTCTGGCAACACGTCTTCTTCCTTTCCTCAGTCTGCCCCATGCCTCTCTGCATCCACAGGGAGTCTGAACTTGGACTCTGCGGTTACACTAGCCCTGCTTTTGGTCTCATCATCCTTTGTCCCGGCTACAGAATCTTGGGGAAGGTTGCTGGACTCCACTAAACCCATACTTGCTTATCTGAAATGAGGATAATGATAGTACCCATCTCCAAAGTCCTTGCTTGCCACAAGTACACATATGCAAAGCACTTAGCTCACAAGTCTGGGGCCTGGTAAGCACCCCTGAAATCTAATGTTACTGTTATCAACAATCACCATGCACAAAAGAAGTGACAGCTACCCTTTAGCCACTGAGGAGATTGTTTCCATCTTTATCAGGAAAGCAGACCCAGGTCACCAGAGTGGGTGTGGCAGCTGTTCACAGGGACGCTTCACCCACTGGACTGTCACTGGTATGGCCTGTCTGTTCAGCTCAGAAGTCTCTTATTCTTCTTCCTCCTCTATCCTGCAAGTCTGCTCAAGAATTCACCAGATCAGCTCAGGGACTGTCACTTAGCCACCAACCTATCAGCGTCCTAGTTGGGTACTTAGAAATGAACACAAGGACATCCATAAGTTTATACAACACGTCGTATTGTAACGTTAACATTTGCAGCCAAGATTACAGCTCTCTTCCCTCATGCTTGATTACAAGAATAGTTAAAAGATTTATTTCTCTTATCTGCGGCAATTTCTCAAGGTTATTTATATCAAAGGGTGCAATCCCAACTACAAAGATTGGCCTGCACATGAGCAGTTGTGGTGTTTACGTCTTCACTGATAACCTCCAGAATGTGAGGAGTTGCACATGTGTAGTTGTGGTGTTCACATCATCACTGATAACCGCCAGAATGGGAAGTGGCACACATGGACACTGGTAATGTTTACGTCTTCACTGATAACCTCCAGAATGGGAAAAGTCACACATGCACGGGTGTGATGTTCACATCATCACTGATAATCTCCAGAATGGGAGGAGTTCATGGTTCTTATATTCCTGTGTTTTTGCTACAACTCTTTTCCTTTTTTTTAATTCAATGCACCAGGATTTTTACCCACCATATATCATATGTGGCAGCTGGAATAAAATATTAAATCATGACTGCATCTTAAGATATAAGATTGGCTGAATAGCTTGTGGAGTCCGGAATCAGAATCAGGGTTAGCGACGCTGATGCCAACCCAGGTTGGTGGCCCTTTGAAATAGTTACCTCCGTTGGCTTCCACATCTTTGTAAGTGTAATAATCAAACTACAGCTCAACTTACGTAAAATTTTCTTTTATATTTTTCATGAATAAACAGTTTGCCAAAGTGTGGTCGTAAAATCGAATCCAAATTATTTTACAAAGCTTGGAGTATAATTAATGCAAAACACGCAATAATCCTATGACTCAACAATTCCACTTCTAAATATTTATCCAATAAAAATATGTAAGTTTTTCAATAAAAGACACACACAAGAGGATTTATGTCAGTAATATTAGAAATAGCCCAGAAGTTGACCAACAGTAAAATGGATAAAGACATTGATACAATAATAAAATTGAATACTATGCAATAATGAGCATGAGTGAACTCTAAATGTAACAAACTGGATGAAACTCACCTATTGTTGAGCAAGAAGAGTGTTATACATGGGATATGTGTTGCATAAACAGCAGACTAATCCATGGTATTAGAAGTCAGGATAATGGTTTCTATTTAGAGGGCTCTGTCTGGAAGGCGGCAGGGCTAGGGAGTTTCTAGGGGCTGATAGCATTCTATTTCTTGATTTGGGTGCTGGTTATGCAAAAGTATTTCATTTGTGAAAATTCATTGAGCTATAAGCTAGTGATTTTTGCACTCTTCCTAAAAATTTTCATTTGAAAACTTTACTGACGAGAACTACTAGTATTATGACCTCAGGGTTAATCTGATTTTTTGTTGCTGTTCTTATTGTTGACTGCACTATTCCAGTGACTCAACCAGGAGGCTTTGCTCACAAGTCCTTCTGGGGATCAACTTGACCTTTGACTATTTTCATCCCAGCCTAATCAGCTAATAAGCATCCAAGCAACTATCTCAGCAAGAAACAGACACACACTTTTGCTTTTATAAAAATCTAAAGGAATAAAATGTTCCGAGTTTTGTAAATGATTTAATGGTTTGTGAATGAATAAGATTTTTCATTCATCACGATTCATCACGAGTAGCATTCATTCATAACCTCCAGAATGGGGAGTCACACATGCACAGGTGTGGTGTGCATGTGTGACTCGTGAAAATCAGTAGGGCATTGTGAGTGGTAAAGTGACACCCCTGGAAAAGCTCACCTCATTTTTTTTTGGTAGTGTTTTTGCTCAAACACTTCTGAAACAGAAGCACAAGTTTTTGTTCATTTTTTTAACATGATCTTAAGCATGCTTGTCTGACGTGCACAGCTTTTATAAGCAGTGTTGAAAGTTACTCTCAAGCAAATGCTTGTTTTCTTGGCATTTTGTCTCTGGAGGGTTGTGTGGCATCCTACCGAGACACTGTGGACAGCCTCATCTTGGCTGAGTCAGCCATGTCTCGCTCTCTCACCTGCTGTGCTTCTGGTCTTTCTCTTTTCCTCCCTGTGTTTCATTTCCCTCAGGTTCATAGGAGTCACTGTCCTCCAACATTACAACCATAGGTAACAGCTAAAATTTACGAACATAGTCTGCTGTGTCAAAATCAAAGAAGAAAAATAACAAAATTTAAATATGAATCCATGTGTGTGCACATGATAGTCAGTAGTCGTGGTCAACGACAGGCATTTTCATCTGTGTTATTTGCAATCCCAAAAATGACACGGCTTAGAGGCAGGTTCATAATTTACCTTTAAATCATCATGCCATAAATAAAACATATCTGTCTTCCATTATCACTTGCTTTATCAAAATTCTGCTTCTACACAGTGCAAACAATACATTCTAACGTCACCTACAGAACAATGCTATAAAAAGAATCTGAACGTGGATATTATTATTATTATATCATCATCTAGTCAACAAATATTTATGAAGTGCCTAATAGTATTAATCAGGGACTGTTCTCTACATACATAACAAAAAAAAGTTAGAAAAAAAACAAACAAACTGCTATCGCAGTGCTCCAATATGTGGTCCATAGGAAAAGTATGAGGCCCTCTTTCTGAGAGGATCACATTTTGGACTAAATTTGTAAATGAGCAGGGAAACTCACGGGTCATTTGTCTAACCAGCTGGCCTGGCCAGAACAATTCTGGCAACCAAATTGGAGCCAGCTAGTAGAGATAACTATATATCTCTTGCCCCTAAGTACGTGAAACAAAAGAGGACTCCCCCAAAATGCCATGAAAGTCTTTGGATCCTATGGCTGTGAAAGTCAGAAGCACACACTACTCTAGAGTGAGAAAAATTTGATTAGTAACAGCACATGACTGGAGGAAAAATCCACCCATTAGTCTGTGGAGCCTTCCTCAGACAGAATGGATGTGGCATGCGAGCGTCCATGTCCTCACTTCCTTGGTTTTCCGAGCACTGGTTCCAGAGGAGCACACGAGTTCACGCAGTCTTCACAGCGGTTACACGAGGCCACTAAGGAGCATTTTGTAAGTGTTAAAAAATTATACAACTCAAAGTTATACATCCAAAAAATGCTATTCAATGGGTTTTGTATTAGATGCTAGAATTGTGACTACTTTTATAAAAACATTTTCAAAGTATTTGACTAAATTTGTATAAATTTAAATTTTGAATGTCAGCTTTATTTAAACAATTTAAAAGATAGTATAGGGCAAATCTATGATAATGGTGCTGACATGGCTGGTAAAGAAAAAGATGTAAGGCCGTAAATTTGGCTAAAAACTAGAAGCATTCCTCAAGCTCTGCATGGCACGTGTTTTGAATTTGTTACTATGAGACACAGCCTCAGCGGGGCCAACAGCAATGACAGTCTTTGGAACGATTCAAAATTGTATATGACATTTTCTGGACTTGCCCCAAAATGGAACATCTTGATGAAACTCTATCAATTTTGACTTTATAACTTCTCTTGGCTACATGGAGTACGCTGGCTGAATGCTGATAGGGAGAGCAGATTTAATCTAGACAAGACACAAAATGTATCAGAAGAGTTAAGGGGAAAGTGAAGGTGCTTAAATAAATAGAGCATCTTAGTCACTGGGAGAGAATCATAATCTTTGGAAGAAAATCATTTTAATTTTGAATTTGCACTATCCACATTGTTTGGTAGGGATTGTGGTTGCTATGAATGTTAGCAATTGCTCACAGAAACGGATTCCAGACCCAAGTTTGGCTATTTTACATTATGAAGGATTAATTTTTAGAAAAACTTTAGACAAAGTGTGGAATATTTTTCAAAATTGAAAGTGTATGTGAACTATGTAACAAAGAATTCTTCCAGAAAAAAATAAAGCAATCAGAATAAAGACAAAAATATTTGCAATTATAAAAGGAAATATTTAAGTACAAATAATCCCCAAATGAACTTCTACAGGGAGTAATTTACAGACACTAGTTATTACCTGAGGACAGATTTAAATAAATTAAACAGGGGCAGTGTTTCTGGTTTTCTTTATAATCTTTGTAATATCCTAGCAAAGAGAAATTTGAGAGAAGAACCCAAGAACTATTTATCTTCACTGCATGAACTTCTCTAAAAGAAGCAGCCATTTTGATAAGGAATAATAATCTATATGAGAAAATCAAAACATTTTAATAATGTCTATGATAATAGCTATCCTATGTGATAGAATTACAGTACCTAAACATGACATACAAACATCACCCTTTATTTCTCATCTAAATATTGCTTGGCACATAGTATTAGAAATCCATGTGTCCGGCCTCAGCAGACTCTCAAAACTGAAATGAATTTGAGATCTGCTAAAGACAGTTTGCCTGGTTAGCATCATTTTTTATAAAACACAAATCATATAAAAATCCTGATGCTAAAAAATAGGATTAGCGATTCTGGTGAAAGAAAAACAAGGAAATGTTAAGAAATATACCTTATAATTTATGAATTGTGCATGTTTAATTTTCCATCTAAATATCACTGGCATTTGCATGGTGACCATTAAGCTCAGTCATCTTTGATTTTTTGCTGACTTCCCATCACATAAAAACCACAGTCTGTACATATTTTTCAATTTTAACATTATGAAGATATATCTGTCAATGTGGGAGGATGGTATCTGTTTCATTTAACAGCTTACCGGCTTGATTTACAGATTTTAAATGTGGTGCCCCCAGGGTGTGGGCCTCCTCCCCAGGCCCCACACGTGTTAGGATGAGACCAGTGAGCATCCTCAAAGAGGAAATGCCATCCTTAACAGTGGGGATGTTAGTTCTTCACACTGGAGTTGTAGGAAGTAGGAAAGCAAACATCTAGAATGATCTACAAACACACACATAAGCAGGTGAAAGACAAACTAATAAGCCTGTTTGAAAATCTCACTAAAGATGGTTTAGAAAAATTCTTAGTAAAGCCACATAAGTCTTAGAAACACCTTACCTTTATGGCTCCTGATTGGTTTCTGAATTCCAAGTTTTTTTGTTTGTTTGTTTGTTTTTTATTAAATCATAGCTGCGTACATTGATATGATCATGGGGCATCATACACCAGCTTCACAGACCATTTGACACATTTTCATCACCATAGCTAACATAGCCTTCCTGGCATTTTCCCAGTTACTGTGCCAAGACATTTACATTCCACACATACTAAGTTTCACATATACCCTTGTAAGAAGTTTCTGACGGCCTTGCACTGTCCCCAGCCTCCCAGTCTGCCCTTGGTGACATCGTTCTTACACCACAGCCTCCTGCCTCAGCTGCCAGAAAATGCTGGACTGTTTGACGTTGTCAGTTCCATCAGGCCCTCAGAGTTTCTGGGTGTGGCATTTGTTCTTGAATGGGGGAGGCAGGTCTGCCCTCTGCAGGTCCCCACCCACGTAACCCTCCCCAGCCATTTTCTCTATTGGGATACTATTATTCTTTCAGCGCCCTTAGTGCAAAGAAATGATTAGTATAAGGTATCTTAGCCTTTGCAAAGCTCCAGAGTTTCCCTGGAGTAGCATGTTAGGACAGAGGCAGTTAACCTGATTTTTATGACTTTTTGATTACAGAGTACAGATAAGATGAGTAAAAGCCCAAAATCAGAGCAAAGCTTGCACACTGGGATAATACCTCTGGTGCACGTTTGGGGAGCATGGAGAGAAAGCAGAAGGAAAACGAAGCCAGAGAAAAACAGGCTGTCCAGAGCCCAGCACCTCTGGGGTGGTGCCTGTGGCTCAAAGGAGTAAGGCGCTGGCCCCATATGCCGGAGGTGGTGGGTTCAAACTCAGCCCCGGCCAGAAACTGCAGAAGCCCAGCACCTTGGCGGTCCAGCCATGCCCATCTGATCTGGTGCTGCTCCTTCTCCAGAACCCACTGGCATTTTGTCAAGCCATTTTTGAAACATAGGGATTCAAAACCATCACCATACAAGATTTAAGGTTGGTTTAAAAACTTCAAACTCTGTGAAGTTGGACTCAGGTCTGAACTTCACAAAGCGTGCATTCCTTCAGAAAGGTAATTGCATTTAAGTGCCAAGCACATTGCCAGAATATCTGGTTGTGGTTTTAGATCAAAGATCACATAATTTTTGTGTTTTGGAATCATACAACGTAAATTTATTTCACGCATTCATATTTCGTTCCTTGTTTGCCCCATTTTACCGATGAGAAGATTTCATTTTATTCTCCGTTATTCCACCCTTGTTTGAAGGGACACAGCTTTGAAGTTTTCACTGATCCTGGATGTGTCATCCAGCCTGTGAACAGGGTTCTCATTAGCAATCCCAAATTACTGGCCAGCACCAGTCTCCCTGTAATAAAAATAACTTGGACTAAAAACAATGATTAAGAAAAGCAAAAATCTTTGTTAGTAATAGAATAGCCAAAAAGATTATGATTTCCCTTTGTTTCTGGATCAAACATTCCGGATATCAGAACATTTTTGAGAGACTTTGCAGTTATCTAATTTCCTGCAGCTGCCTTGCATGTTAATAGTGAATTTAGAACAAATTACTCTAGTGCGACTACTGTATAGTGCTGACTTAAGCTAGAAAATATTCTGAGTCTGAAAATGTAGCCGCTCAGAGAAGCCTCACACTACAAGAGCTACACAGACTGATGAGGGTGCATCCCAGGTGAAGGTCAAAGGCTTTGGAGCACAGTATTGTGCTGTACCTCTATTGGGAGTTGGTTCAGTGTATGGGAGCAGAAATTCTTAAGTTAACTCTGTATTGTCCAACAGAGAGGAAATGCACCCAAATCTCGCAAGCTTGGGGAGGGATGTAGACATGGGCGTCCCGGTATCCAGAGGCATCACTGCTCGGCCAACACACTACCTGTGAGACTGCAGGGAAGCTGAGAGGAATTTACATTCAGAAAATTAAGAATCAACTCTTAAATCTTACATGTTCCAGGACAAACATTTTGCCTGAAGGGGAGAGGAACAGAAAAGACTCTCCCAAGTTTACCAGCCAGACGTTGCTCAGAAATGAGGAAGGAGAGGAAGGGTGGCCAGGGGGTGGGAATGACAAAGAACCAGATTGAAACTCCAATACTTAGGGGAGTAGAAGGGAGGTTTGTGAAGGGCTGACTTTAAGGATTTTGAGGATAAACTTGACCTTGGTTGGAAATTATTGCAACAAGAGAAACCTCTCATCTACTTTGAGCCTATGATGATGCTACATCCATCATATTTCCTCTTCTTAAAACCAATCTTTATGTTTGGATAACAAAAATGTGCAGAAATCTTCACAACACACCAAAGACTTGAAGAAGATTGCTTTGTCACGTAGGCCCAGAATCCCTTCCCATTTGGACTTGTGCAACCCTTTTATTTAAATGCTGCCCAAGTTGCTCCAAAATACAAACCATCCAGACTCATGCTGGACTGCACTCCGAGTGAAAGGAAAACAAAAATGTATGGTCAGGGTCCCCTTGCCCCTCTTGAATTTCCATCCCGGGATGCCTGCTCAACCAAAACCATGGTGTGAGAAGGTGCTCCGTTTCACAGGGCTCTGGACTCGTTCCCTGAGCCTCACCTTCCACATGAGAGCAGCTCTTGCTCATCTCCACTCTCAAGTCCAGAAATCTGCTCCCTATTTTCTGGGCAAATTGCCTGCTGAGGCTAAGTCTGCAAATATGATGTTCTCTCTAATATTAAACACGGAGCATGCAGTGACATCACCATGTTCCAGTTGCCAGCAGACCTTTGTGCCTTATGGCCAAAAAATCATATTTGCAATTTCTCTCCTCATCAGCTAGCGATTCGGCGGAGCTGGGAGCAGCTGGCAGCATGACAGTGCAGCGGTTGTCCCTGAAGACAGAGGTGTGAGTTCAAATCTAGACTCTGGCATGTTAGCTCTGTGGGATGCAGGTAAGTCAGCTAACCCCTGAGTGCCTGAGTTTCCTCATCTCTAAAATAAAGGTAATAATAGGCCAATTTTGGAAGGTCACTGCATGGATTAAATGAATTAAAACACAGAGAAGACGTAAGCAGTGCCCTGGGTGGCACTCATAAGCTCTCAGTAAATACTAGACATTACTGTTATCATCAGCCTTTGCTACAGTCCAATGTGATCAAAGAATATGGGGTGGGATGCCCCAAGAGCAAATAAGTGGTTACTATAGCAATTGGGAGAATTAATTCAAGGGCCTGGCACAAACATGCCTGCCCTCAGGGTGACTCTGCTTACGATCTGTAAAGTCTTTCCCTCATCGTGTGGCAGGGTGGCAGAGCCCAGCCAGAGACAGACCTGGGCTTTCAATCTCTAGTTGAGACCTGAAATGCCATGTTTGTTCCTGCTTCACCCTTGCTCTTCAGACAAGAGGGAACCAGAAAATTAGAAATGTGAAATTTAAAAATGAAGGAGGACAAGGGAATACAAAAGTCAATTTCAATGATCACATCCAAAAATTTGCAACTATAAAATACAGAGAGAAGCTATTTGAAATTTCTTAAGTGTGCAGGGTGAGCTTTGCTCAGATTCCCACTGGCCTTGGGAGCATCAGTAGCTTCAGGGACTCTGGAGGTTGCATAACTGATGCTGCTGGCCCTACACTTGTTCCCTTGCCCTCTAAGACACCCCCCAGAGTTCCAGTTTTCTGCCAGGGCCTGTGTTCCTTTGCTTGAGGGCTTTGCAGCCATGGTATGGACAGGTAGCGCAGCTCCTCACCTTCAGGTGGGATAACCCTGAGGCTCCCAGAGCACCACGGAGGGGTTGAGCTGTAGCTGCTCACAACTGTAAATAGCCACAGGCTGCACCTCTGATGGGCTTCCTGGTCTTTTGTGGCTGAATTTCTGCCTTCCCTGCTGGAGCTTCCTTCACAGTGCAAGGGAACTATGATAATGGCCTGCTATGATAAATCGTGCTCCCATGCTGACCCTTTTGGATGCTCTCTGCTCCATCTGCAGCCTGTGGGGTTAATGTCAGTGTAGGTTCCCTCTGGCCTGGGGAAGGCGATCTCCACACATTCATTTACTCCAGGCTGAGTAGATGTTACAGGCCAGCTGCCCACCATGGGTGCTCACCACTCAGGGACCTTTATTCCACATTCCCCAGATCACTCCTGGCACCTCCAGTATTTACTTTCACTTCTATTTCAGACGCAACAAAGTCTTTTTACCATGCTCGGGAGGCCGGGATGGACTGGTAGCATGCCTACAAGAAGTGCATTAGGAAGGACACCAAGTGTGTATTTACAATGCCCACAGCCATTAGTCCAGCGCTTCCAGCCACAGACTTGTCCTCTCTAAATTAGTCACTGTGGCCACACAGGCAAGTGCGACACCAGCCTTTAGCTGAGTCCTAGACAGAAATGGAAGCACATCTGTTAAAAGCTTCTGCACCAGTTTTCAGTATAAGGAGGTTTCCCCAGTAAGCCAGGTACCCTTGTTTCTCAGAATAGTGCGACTCATGTGTTCCTAACAAATTTGTTTCAAAATATAATGGAAATAACAGGATCGATTCAGTAGCTATTTATCTTCTAGCGAGGTCCTCAAAATTGTGCACTCTCACATTGATTCTAACACAAAATACCTTACATAATCAATATATTTAAAGCCTTTTAGAAATTTTTAACAAAAAGAATCCTACATTTCACTGGATGAGTTTGGTGCTTTGAGGATGTTTTCACAAAACTAACATCTTTCTTAGAAATTCTTAGAATTTCTTAGAAAATTCCTCTAAAGAGCCCTATAGGAAAAAGAGAGTTATTACCCAAGATTGTAGGTGCCCGGACTGAAGCTGCCTCTCAGCTACAACACTGACATTTATTTGAATCTCGTATATTTTAAGGATGCCTATAAATTCAACTATTTATTTCATTATACATTTCCCTGTTCATGTATTGAATTGTCTTTAAGGAAATCGGCATTCCAACATTTCACAGAACTTTCTGGGAACTGTTTCATTTCTAGAAACCTCAAGAGAGTTTTTAGAAGTCACACCCAGCTGCCTATTAGAGTATTATTTTCTTTCCTTCTCTCATACTAACTGATACTAAATTTTTTAATAGTTTAAATTAATTGATAGGTAATAATAATTGAGCAATGAGAAGATTTCATATAAAAACTTAGCATTTCTGAGGGTTTTGGTTTTTTTAATCGGAGGCATCTCCTGTAGACGGGCATTTGTGCTGTAGTTGACCAGTCTCTGCCGTGCCGCATTCCCACACACCTGGCTGGGATTCCTGAGAAAGCTGGAGATGAAGCCGGCGACAGGCTGTGTAGTGCCCCTGGAGTGCGCTCTGCCTCGCTGCCATTTAGACAGCTACCTGCTGCTGATTTACAACAAATTACACAACTGAGCAGAAAACCGCATTGGGAAGTTGACCCTGTAACGTCAGAGTGCAACCTCCAAGTGTGTCAAGGTGCATTTTTCCGTGGGGTCCTCACGGAAAGGAACAGAGACTGGTCTGGATGCTGCTGAACCCAGGTGATTACTCACATGCAGAAAGGCCACACATCAATTCAGGAAAGAGGAACATTTTTCAAAAACTGGTTCTTCACCTCTTTGAACTGGATTATTCAAAGATTCTCAACCATCAGTGAATGCTAATCTGACATTAAATCAAAGTATAGTTATACAATAAATAGCATAAATACAATAAACATAGGCTTAGATACAGTTGTGATATTATATGAAAATATTTCATTTCACACCATTTTCAAGACACCAGAATCCCAAAGCATCTTCCATATAGAACTTTTCAAAATGACACATGTCTTTTGCAGATCCAGTATCTCCCTAAAGCTCTCAGCCCCACTGTGCTGACACGTGAAGGACTTGTCTAGAGAATTGAGAAGATCTTGGGTTGCACAACCAATTCCTCTGGTGTATTCTAAGGATGAAGGGAACTAGTCTGGTTTTACATGACTTCTTTCATTGCTAGAAAACAATTAGATAATCTTTCATTTCCATTATTTATGATTTAATATTCTGTTGTTGTTGTTGTTGTTGTTGCAGTTTTGGGCCAGGGCCGGGTTTGAACCCACCACCTCCGGCATATGGGGCCAGGGCCCTACTCCTTGATCACAGGCACCACCCTTTATGATTGAATATTCTTATACCCCTTCCCAACCCTCATGCCTGTGAGGGAACATGTGGGCAAGCCCCCTGAGCAGCGTGGCAGAGTTTGTCTTGTAAGATGGGCAGTAAGGCTTCTCTGTGTTGTTTTAATGTGGGGAAATTCCAAATGGTGGCCACAGAAGAGTGGATGCAGCTTGCCAAAGTGACAGAGATGCATTTGGGTTCCTATGTCTGATCTTAATATTCACTCAGATAAGTAATAAGTGAATGCCTTAAACAGCACATCCAGAGAAAAAATGTGTTCTGTACTTTTTGTTTGTTAAGAGTACAGCAAACATCCCTGCCCCCTAACAAAAGAAACAGTCAATTAACTAGTCTTTCAGGAATGTTTTGTAATGATTTACCTATGTAGGCTCCCCTAATTGTTGTTGTGAACAAGGACACACTTCTTCAGGTAGGGACAGGAATGTCAAAGGTGCCAGTGACAAGGACTTTAACTCTGTACACAACTTGATGACTCCGTGGGGGACATGAAACTAAGAATAGGGGGTGTGGGCAAAGATGCTGGTATTTAAAAGCCAGTTATCACTGTAGGGTGAAGAGAGAAGTATGTGGGCAGTGGTCCTCATTGACAAGCTGTGGTCTTCTGCTTTAGAAACATTAGTCACAAATTTAAATTCACCATAAATGCAACAGTTCTGCCCTGTCAATGTCTTGATATCAGCCAGACATGTAGGTTGCTTATAAACATTCCACATTTTAGAAATAATGCATACTAATTTTTCAGCCAAGAGACCACTCACCCTTGTAGTTAGGTTCACGTATACCCTAAAAAATGTGACAATGACCCCAGCGTGATTACATTTGATGGCTAAAATAGCTGGTTCCAAAGTTGCACACAGCTTCATCTCTTTAATGTTGATTCTCTGACATATCTGGAAAGTTTTCTGAATAAGCAGTTTTCATTTCTAAGAAATAGTCTCTAAAATGTATTAATATTAACATATTTTAAAGGAAAAGCATTTAGAAAATTTCATGACTTCACCAACCAGAACAAAACAGAAGATTTTTGTGCTGATTTAAGAAATGTGTAAACTTGGTTACAGTGAAACCATGATCCACTTGTCCCATGTAAGCGACATTTGTTTGGGACTTGCATTTCTCTCTTGTAGTGTAACTTTCATCACACAGTTATGTCTGCTGCTTCAACAGCAGTATGTCTTCATCCCTGTTGTGTTGTTATAACAGAACACCCGAGACTGGGTAATTTAGAAAGAAGAGGGTTTGTTTAGCTCATGGTTCTGCAGGCTGGGAAGTTCAAGGATATGACCTTATTTCTGGAGAGAGCTTCCTTGCTGCCTTCTAAACATGGAGGAGAAGATCAAAGGAGAAATGGACACATGTGAAGAGAGAAATCTCAGGGCATGTCTGGACTTTACAGCACCCCCTCTCTCAGGAACTAATCCAGTCTTTTGGGAACTAATCCCATCTCACCAGAGGTAGACTCACTACCACAAGACTGGCACCAAGGCAATTCTGAGGAATCTGCTCTCATGACCCACCACCTCCCACGAGACCCCACCTCTCAACAGACTACTTTGGGGCTCAAATTTCAGCTAAGTTTTGGTGAAGACAACAAAACCATATCCAAACTACAGCATGGTATGATATGACACACTTCTACTTAGCAGAGGGACCCAAGGGTTCGTTTTCATCACATTGGTTTGACGGTCGACAATGTGCTACTTCAATCTGGGAACACCTATTTTTCTGAGAAAAACAAGAAGTAAATATTAATCCCCTTTAAATCCCCTGTAAATCCATAAGACTCAGCTGCATTGGGAAAGTTTAATCTTATTTGTCAAATTTGTGTCAAGTTGTGGCATAGAAGTCTTTTCTCTTTGCTTGTCCTGTCACATAGAAGTTAGCTTGAAGGACCTAGGAGGTTGGCTTGTTATTGTTTCCCCTGTTGTTTTGTTATTTATTGTTAATTGATGTTGTTGCTTTCCCCTCACAAAGGGTATGGGAAAGCTAGAAACACAGCTCTTCTGAGTGGACCTGATCCTTAAATACCATTCTGACATTTGTAGTTTCCTCTCAAAAGCTTTTCAAATGCCAGAATGTGAGAAATGCTGTTGGCTGCTGTTTGACCTTAGTCATTGAGCTGCTGCCCTCTTAAACAGTCATGTTTTCTCTTGGGTCTTCTATCTAGGGTGAAGCAGCACCATCATTGGTGAGGAGAAGCACCATCCAAGCTTTATGTTACCTACACAACCACAACCATGGCTTTGGAGAGAAAAGCCAGCCACAATGCCTGGAGATGATGTGACCTTCCATGTGCAACCGTGTGACACCAGCCTAGTGAGAAAGCAATCAAAGCATCAGGAAGAGGGATGCAAACTCTCCAGAGAAGAAACATGAATGGTTGCCTGAGGGTAGAAGCTGCAATGAGCCTGATGCACTGATGACCAAGGCAGCACAGACGAGATCAGGGCACATCAATACCAACACGCAGGACCCACCAAGCAGTCCAAACTTCCACAGAGGCAGAGAGGGTCCCATTGCGTTGAAGAATACAGTGTCCCTAAGTTTTGTTTCTGTTTTGAGCCCACAGTTCAAGATGGAGGTCATTTCTAACCATCCATTCAACTATCCACCTATTCCTATTCATTTGAAACATTTCAAGTTTTATAAAGTACCTACTATGCACCACATGATGCCAGGATTTTATTCAGTGGGTGTGTGAACACTTATCATGTGTCAAGCATTTTCATGGGCTCTGGAATATAAGACAACATTGTCTTTGCACTCTCAGGGACAGTGGAGGAGCCTTAGCACATCCAGTGAAGCTGATCAGTATTCTTACTGAGGTAACAGTCACACTGTCATTTGGTGGTGGAGTTGGCACAAAGTCATGACTTTATGGCCCATCATTCTCACAAAGAAGTGTTTGTATAGATTATATTGCACCCTACATGGTGCTTATATTGGGCTAACCCTGAACTTTAAGCAAAGAATTGCACTCATTAAGGATATCCTTGAAGCCATTCAACCACATCATTTTGGAGCTGAGGAGACATGTCCTTACAAGGTAAAGTGGCCTTTCTGAGATCACAAAATGTGCATCTCCAAATAGTCTAAAAACAAGTCTTTTGAAGGAACGTTCTAATTCTGATAGAAACAGCTCTCCTTGTGTGCCACTGTGTGAGGGTTATCTTTTACTAAGAGGAAAGATATAGGAGAATTTTCAGGAAAACTTATCTCACCTGTTCCTGACAAAGAATGGTGGTAGGAGTACTCTGGAGCAGATTATTTTATTTCATAATGGAAACGAAAAAATCAGTCAGTTGTTTTCTGGCAACTGCCATTTTTATCTCACCTCCTAAAAATTCTTTTATTCAAAGGACAAACAAGCAAACTAATTAAAGCCACCGATGTGAAGAAATGAATCCATGGCAAGTCTGTAGTATGATTTTCCAGTGGACGGTTAAATTGTTTTACACTAAGAAAATTTAATCATTTTTCACTAAGAAAATTTTGCTCCCCTCAGTGATATCTGTGCTAGTAGTCACCTTGGACAGGGAGAGACGGAGAGCCATGCAGATTGGGCAAACAGCACTGATAACACAGCACAGTGAAGGCATTCCACAAAGTGTGTGCTTCTGTGCATTGCAAAGCACACAGAACACCTTCATTTAAAACATTTTGTCAGCTTTTTGTTGTTGGCATAATAGAATTATGTTTGGGGCCTTGAAAAGTTAAGGAGTTTACAACAGAAAAGTTGAGGAGGTTAACTGTGAGTTTGGATCTCAGCACCTCAATCTGGTACACAGGTTTATTTTTCTTATTTGTAGGGTCCTTGCTTGAAAGCCTTCTGCAAAGCTGAGGACCAAACACTGATGTGCTATTGTATTCATTTTGCCCTTTATTGTTTACATTTGCTGGAGCTATACTGGCTACAATGATGGCCAATAAAAGTTTTGGAAAACATACATGATAAAGTAAGAAAAAGCCCTTCAATGTTGGCTTATAATTATTTGTTGAGACCACGAACTTTGAAATCAAGTAGATTTGAGTAGAAATCTCAGCTCTGCCACTGTCAAGATAGGTGACTTTGAGAAAATTTCTCTCTACATAAAATAAGGATAGAACAGCTGAGATTGTCATGAAAATTAAATGAGTCAGTAAGTAAAAAGTACTTTAACTCAATAAACATAGAAAGCTTAATGAAAGATGATGACAATGGTGGTGAGGGTGATGATGATGATGTGGTGGTGATGATGGCGGTGGTGGTGATGATGATGGTGGTGATGATGATGATGGTGGTGGTGATAATGATGGTAGTGGTTATGGTGGTGGTAATTATGGTGTTGGTAGTGGTGATGATGACGATGGTGGTGGTGATGGTAGTAATGATGATGGTGATGGTAGTGGTGGTGGAGGTGGTGATAATAGTGGTGGTGATAATGATGGTGGTGGTTATGGTGACGGTGGTGGTTATGGTGATGATGGTGGTGGTGGTGGTAGTGACGATGGTGGTGGTGATGGTGATGGTGGTGGTGATGATGATGATGGTAGTGATGATGATGGTGGTGGTGATGGTGGCAGTGATAGTGATGATGGTGGTAATGATGATGTTGATGGTGGTGGTAGTGATGATGGTGGTTGTGGTGATGATGATGCTGGTGGTGTTGATGATGATATTGATGGTGGTGGTGGTGATAATGGTGGTGGTGGTAATAATGGTGGTGGTAATGATGATGTTGATGGTGGTGGTGGTGATGATGGTGATGGTAGTGATGATGGTGGTTGTGGTGATGATGATGGTGGTGGTGGTGATGATGGTGGTGTTGATGATGATATTGATGGTGGTGGTGGTGATGATGGTGGTGGTGATGATGATATTGATGGTGGTGGTGGTGATGATGGTGGTGGTGATGATGACGATGGTGGTGATGATGATAATGGTGATGATGATTGTGGTGGTGGTGGTGATCGTGATGTTGATGATGATGATGGTGGTGAAGATGATGGTTGTGGTGGTGATGATGATGGTGATGAATTTGGTGCTGCTCTGCACTGTAGTGCTATCTGGTTTGGCAGAAGTGGAATAGAAAGGAGATGGGTAGTTCAAACTGCGAAGTCAACTGGGTGGGAACCCCAGTGGAGCTCCTTGGAACTGTACAGATTTCTGGAGAATACACAAGTTGAGGTAGGTAAAGGGGGTGAAGTCAGGTAAGTTACATTTCTTCCCTCAGCCATCCTTAGATTTGACTTTCCTACTTCTTGTAATTTGTACTTCCCTTAGTACAATTCCTAGATCATCATGGGGAAAAATATATCTGCACACTTGGGTCAAGCCTGGGATGAGCCTTTGATCTCTGGTCATAACCCCATCCATCCACCTGCCCCCGCAGAGCTGTCCAGAAAAACATTGTAGCACAGCAGATGTAGCAGTTAGGACTCAAGAGACTGAGCCCCATCATTTTCACATATGATATGGGAATGATGGAAACTATATTGGCAGTCTTTCAGGGATGCTGAAAACATTAATAACTTATACACAGATATTAATTATTTTGCTATGCGTTTACCAAAGAAAAATCCCCAGAACACGTGCATGGTAGGTTCTGCTCTGTCTGCTTCTGTGGCTATTGCTGTGCATGACCTACCCTGGATAAAAGGTTGAAGCTCCCAAAATCTTCCCTTCCATCAGCCCTCAACCTGCCTTCCCAGCATCAGCCTTATCATTCCTCAAATACACCCCAAGTTCCAGCATGACTGAAGTTCTTATAGCACCTCAAAACGTTCACTGTCCCCTAACTGCCTTTGCAATGGCAATCTTCCCTGCCTCAGAATACCTTCACTCCTTAGATGTCCAGAGAATCTTCTCCTCCATTCAACCTTCTATCTTCCTTCTCTTCTGTGCACCTGGAGCCCCTGGTGTATATTTCCATAAGAGCACATTCTACACTGATGCACTTATTTGTGAGTTTTCAGTCTCTTCCGTCTGGCCCTTGAGCCACTTGGGGGCAATAAAGCAGCACTTTGTATGCCCTGTTGGATCTTCTGAGGCCAGTAGACTCAGCATGCCCTGGGACCTGACCCCGTGCCAGGCACTGTACAAAGCTGTTTGTATGTACGATCTCAGCTAATCCTGGTAAACCCCCAGGAGGGAGGTCCTACTGCCATTCTCCACTTACAGGTTGATAATAAATATTTATTGAGCTCTGATTGTCAAGCCCAATTCTCAGAATGCTGAATAAGACAAACATGGCCTCCCCTCTCACCAAACTTTCATTTTCCTCAGATGAAAATAAACAAAAAAAGAATAGGTAAATGGAAATAAAATATCAAGAGCCTGGTAACTGTTATGAGAGGAATAAAATAGGACAGTATAATTAAGAGTGACTCAAGAGCTACTTTAGGTCTGATGATCAGAGTGTGAGTCTCTGGGGAAGCCGTCTCGAGATTGGAATGGGGAGAATCAGCCATGCCAAGATCTGGGCCCAGAGTATTCCAGACAGAGGGAACTGCACATGCAAAGGCCCTGAGGCAGGAATGAGCTGGACATGTCTGAGGAATGGAAAGAAGTCCAGGGTCACTGGTGACCTAGAGGAGGACATAAAGCCAGGTGGGAAGTCGAGGCGAGGTCATGCCGAGTGTGTGATGTGCGCCAAGTGAGGCGCCGAGTACCATGCAGTTGTTATGCTGCTTACCTCTTCCCACAGCCACAGTGACGTGCATCGACCTGGTGCCCCGTCACAGGTGAGACAAGGAGAGAGAATAGGGCAGCGTCAAGATGTATACCAAAGCAAAGTCTTCCCACCATCGGACTCCAGTAAATTATAAGCACAGGAAATGGTTTAATTGTTAGTAACAGAAGGATCAAGGTATAACCTAAGGGTGGGGGGAGATGTTCATTAGAGGATAGATAGGTGGGAGAACGTGAAATGATAAATCACAAATATTTCTCAAATACCTGATCCACGTCAGATCCTGTTATCCTTTGCGGGTCTTATCTCATTTAATTCTTACAGCCATGAAAAAAAAAAATTGTAAGAACCTTATTATACTCTTCCAAAAATTGGGGATACTAATCACTTCTTCCAGATGGAAAAAACTAGATGCAGAGGTTAAATAACTTATGAAAACCCCATTAGCATTAAGTGAGGCAACATCTTCAAAGCACCCAGCAAATGATAGGTTTCCGATAAACAAACATCGTCATGCATTAGAGAGGTCACCTCTAAAGTGCCCATCGTATGAGGTTGCTTACCCGGGTCTTTTCCTTAAGTACTGTTCCTACAAGTTAAAAATAAATGAAAAGAGTCAGCGTTTCACAGCCTATTTGTTAACAAACTTTTCTCAGTATTCCATAGCATTTGATTTTTACCAAAGACGCAATCTCCATTTTACAACTGGAGAAACAAAGGCTCAAAACATTGGATCGTTTCACCAGTGATACTCATATGGCAAATGGCAGATGTGGAAATAAGCTTGGAGTTTTTTAAAGTAACTTTTTACTTCTAGTCCAAATTTTTTTTTTTTTAATCCCATCAACACTGGCCATTATCTGCCTTACAGAGAGTCTGGCTGTTCGCTTTATTCAATCCTCGGTCAAATCTCACCTCCTCTGTCTGGTCTTCCCAGAGAGTCACGGACTCTCATGTCTCATTCTCCCATCCCCTCTTGCACTTTGAGTGGACCTCCGTGGACCTTCCCTCTCTGCCTGCTGGAGCCAGGTGACCGGAGGGCAGGGATTCTCCTCATTTATATTTTAATCTCCTATAATTCTTAGACCAATGCCTGGTTCATCAGAGGCACTCAGTAAATACTGTAGAGTTCCTGCAAGCAAAGGAAATGGCTGTTGTTAGGAAGCATAACTGTGGATCCTCAGCTCTCAGTGAGGAAATGCCATTTCAGTTTAAATTATGATCCAACAATAACTGCAGTTAAGACAGTGCTGCCGTGAAGGACTCTGAGAGTTGGTGAGCTGCAGCGGTTCCCTTTACTCAGGTCCCATCTAGTAATAGTTGCATAATAACCAATCACCCATTTCAAGTGAATATGTTCACAACATTATGATATTTGGACATAGCTTATGAAGAGCTTTGTGATTGAAGCTAATTACATAACGGGTAAGAAGACAGACTTTGAAATCCAGCTTCTGGGTTTAAATCCCATTACGGCTGCACTCAGTTATCTCCATAATTACCCTATGTCTCAGTTTAAAATAGAGATAATAGTACCTCCGTTATCAGGTTGTAAGGACTACATTAGATCATTTCCATAAAATACCTAGCTTGCTAATACTCATAATCACATTATTAGTTAACGTTAATGGACAATATCACTGAAAGTTTCAAGAAACCTTTGGAAGTTACTGTAAAGAAGGAAAACTCCAGCTGCTCACATGCTGGTAACACCACCCAGGCGGCAAGTCTGGTTTGGTTTTAGAGAAGCACAGTTGAACTTTTTCAAATTTCTGGACAGAATTCCATGTGACAGCAAAGCAACTATCCCGTGCACAGCATTTCCCAGAGAGACTTGTGTTTTCCTGGTGTTGCAGACACAGGATTCCAATTGCTGAGCGTGTCTGCACCCCCCACATGGCATAGTAGAAACGTCTGTGATGCTGTAGGCCGAGGTTTGAAAGTAAAAAGAGACATTCCCTTCAGGCGCCCATTTCAGCTTTGTCTGAAGCTCAGACTCCCACCTGCTCAAGACTGAACTGTAATGGAGAGCCCAAACTATTTAAATTCTAGCACCCGTTACCAGACATTCAATGGAGTTCTTTTATTTAATATTCACTCACAAACTCTATACTCATTTAACTAAATTAATCATTTAGTTATGATTTATGAAGAAACAGAATGGAAAATTATCCAACGCAACACAATGTTTTTGGAGCTCATATAGTTTCTACTGAGGAAGGAAGTTGAAAATTTTGTGTGCAAAGCCAGCTGACTTGAAAACAATAATTGGACGCTTCATTATAGTAGCTTTTATTAAAAGCCAATTTTTTTTCTTTTTTTTCTGCAGTTTTTGGCCAGGGCTGGGCTTGAACTCACCACCTTTGGCATTTGGGGCTGGCACCCTACTCCTTTGAGCCACAGGCGCCGCCCATTAAAAGCCAATTTTAATGGGAAAAAAAATTGAACCTTAAAAATTAAGAATAAAAGAAAAATACGTCCAGTGAAATAAGTCTATTTTGGGTGTCACTTGAGTCTCATTTGACTTTACAAATTCATGGTTCCCTTTCATAGCTCTTATCACTCACTGTACATCAAATTTTTAATACCTCAAATTAATCATACCTCAAAATATTTCATACATTTCTAGTATTGAACAGTCTCTCACAACATCTTCTACCGTCTTATTTTGTAATAATGTACTAAGAACAGCTATTAAAGGGGAATCTACAATTATTTCAACCATTTGCTTCTGAATTTACAAGATATTTTAAAACATTGTTTGACTGAAAACAAATGAACCAACTGTAAACACCAGTTTCCCTAACATGTTCTTACAAAAAGAAAAAGTCTTCTAATTTGATGAAATGTAGAGCATATCTTTGAAAACATATTTCCTGCATTAGGTGATAACAAATAATTGAAGCACGTTTGAAAAATAAGTAAAAGCCTTCAAGAAGGTCTGTGCGTTATTATTACATTCTCCCAGGAGAGCCACAGCGTTTCATGGGTCAGCTGGGGCCTGAACCCAAAATAAACATGAAGACAGTAAATCACCGTGGCAGGTACTCGATGTCTTTATCAGATCTGCTAAATGTTGAAGAAGGAGAAACACAGTCTCCTAAACATGGACAGATCAGTTCTCCAAATATGTCAATTTCCTACTAAAACATTTTATATGTGTAACCAGACAGGTTCCTCCTTTTTAATCTAATTGTCTCAGAGATGGCCAGGCATTTGCAGGTGGTCCAGGCAAAAGCTGGGTCCCACCCAGGAAGGCAGAAGGAAGGCACTTGGCGTACGGCCAGTGTTTGAAGAAAACAGCTTTGAGGTTCCTTTCTTTTTTTTTTTTTAATTTTAATTTTTATTTTTACTAACCTGGATGGAGGTGGAACATGTTATTCTTAGTAAAGCATCACGGGAGGGAGAAGTATGAATCCTCTGTACCCAGTTTTGATTTGAAGACAATTAATGACAATTAATGACATGGTGCAGCATGGGGGAAGGGGAGAGCAGACAGAGAAGGAGGGAAGGGCTGAGGGAGAGGAAAGGAAGAAACAAAAAAGAACAAGAAAAGAAAAGAAAATAGTGACTACTTTTCACATAAATTGGTTTCAATTTTGACCAAAGTATGTTACTTAAACATTAATTTTTAACTCAGCATGTTGATATGTTGTTTAGGATATTGTATCCTCATTTATAAGTGACATATGTTTGAAGTTCCTTTCTTTAGTATTGTGGTTCCATTTCTAGCTGTTATGCCCCTTTGCATTATTGCAAGGCAGTTGCTCTAGAGATTAACATACTGATTCTGGAATCAGCATTTCATTATGCACTGATCATGAGAACCTTGCAACCACATGGTCCCATTGTCTTATGTAATATGTCTACATAGTTTATAATGTTTTAATTTTTGCTTCAAGCAGAGATTGAAGATCTTTTGAGTAAAGAGCCATATTATGAATATTTTAGGGTCCTGGAGTTGTACACTTCGTCACAACTACTTAACTAAGCTTCTTAAGGCAAACGTAGCCATGAACAGTACATTCAGAAATAGATGGGGCTGTGTTCCAATAAAACTTTATTTACTGAAATAAGCAGTGGGATGGACTTGACCCTCAGACTGTATTTTTCCAACCCCCACCTTAAACAGTAATATACCTAGCTTGTATAAATGAAGAGAAAACAACTTTTATATTTGCCCATCTATTTATTATTTCTGGGGTTGTTCATTTTGCCTTGGGAATGTGAGTCTTTGTCAGATATCATTTTCCTTCAGCCTGAAGATTGCCTTTCAGGGTGTCTGCTGGCTGTTGATTCTTGTTGTTTCCTTTAATCTAAAAATGTCTTTGTTTCACCTTAATTCTTGAAGGATGTTTTTGCTGGGTAAAAATTTTTTATTCTTATTTCAGATTACTATGAGGGTACAAATGATTACATTACATTGTGTGCGTTTGTCAGGTGAAGTCCAAGCTGTAGCTGAGCCCGTCACCCAGGAGGAAGTCCACACCCTTGAATTGTGCCCATTAGGTGAGAGTTTACCAACCCCCCTCCCTCCTCCATCAATAAAATATTTTGTCTTGATAGTATTTTTTCCCCCTTTGTAAATTTAAAGTTGTTGTTTCACTGGCTTCTGGCTTCCATTGTTTCTGATGATAAGTCAGCAGTCACTTGAAGCATTGCTCCCCTGTTCCAGCCTACATATTACATTATTTTAGCTATCCCTATTGCCAAGTGTGAGCCCCAGATTGTAGGCAAATTGAGTCAGCTCTAATAACTGCTTCCTGACGTGGTAGGACTTTGATGTATGAATGATAAATAAAATTTAGAAAAAATTCTGGAAATGAGCTGTGAAATGGATTCAAGTCATTTTTGGAAATAAGGAATGTTTTGAGCTGGGCTTGGCCACATTTGGAGTCCCAGGAACACTCGGGTGGACACAGATGAGGAAGTCAGAGGTGTGGGAACATGCTGCTTCCTCATTGTCACTCTGCAGAGTATGGTCTCCAGGGCAGAGTAGAACTCTCTCCTCATCCTCGCTTAGGACAGTGTGGTCTTCAAGACAGAGCAGAGCTCTCTCCTTATCGCCACTCTGCAGAGTGTGGGCTCCAGACCAGAGTAGAGTTCTCTCCTCACTGTCACTCTGCAGAGTGCAGTCTCCAGGCCCAAGTAGAGCTCTCTCCTCACTGTCACTCTGCAGAGTGTGGGCTCCAGACCAGAGTAGAGCTCTCTTCTCACTGTCACTCTGCAGAGTATGGTCTCCAGGGCAGAGTAGAGCTCTCTCCTCATCCTCGCTTTAGGAGAGTGTGGTCTGCAAGGCAGAGCAGAGCTCTCTCCTCATCACCACTCTGCAGAGTGTGGGCTCCAGACCAGAGTAGAGTTCTCTCCTCACTGTCACTCTGCAGAGTGCAGTCTCCAGGCCCAAGTAGAGCTCTCTCCTCGCTGTCACTGGCACAGTGTGTTCTCCAGGCCAGAGTAGAGCTCCCTCCTCATCCTCATTCTGCAGAGTGTGGGCTCCAGGCCAGAGTAGAGCTCTCTCCTCATCCTCATTCTGCAGAGTGTGGACTCCAGGCCAGAATAGAGCCCTCTACTCATATTCACTTAGGAGAGTGTAGTCTCCAGGGCAAAGTAGAGTTCTCTCTTCATTGGCACTCTGCAGAGCATGATCTCCAGGACTGAGTACAGCTCTTTCCTCCTCGTCACTCTGCACAGTGTGGTCTCCAGGCCAGAGTAGAGCTCCCTCCTCATCTCACTCTGCAGTTTGGTCTCTAGGCCAAAGTAGAACTCTCTCCTCATCCTCATTCTGCAGAGTGCAGTCTCCAGGCCAGAACAGAGCTCTCTCCTCCTTCTCACTCTGCAGAGCGGGGTCTCCAGGCCAGAGTAGAGCTCTCTCCTCATCATCACTCTGCAGAGTGCAGACTCCAGGCCAGAGTAGAGCTCTCTCCTTGCCATCACTGGCAGAGTGTGATCTCCAGGGAAGAGTAGAGTTTTCCCCTCATCGTCACTCTGCAGAGTGTGGGCTTCAGGCCAGAGTACAGCTCTCTCTTCTGCCTTCTCCTCCTGCCCCATCAAGACAGCCACTTCAGAGGATCCATCTCTGGACAGGAGGCACTCAAGCTTAGCCTAACCTTATGTGCCCTGAATGCCAATCTCCAGTGCCACTTCACAAGCTGGGACAGCTACCAAGCCCTCCATCTTCCACTTCCTTGCTACAGGAGGTCATCCCTTTACATCACTTGCTGGGCAGCCCCCACAGCCGAGCTCTTTCCCACTGGTGGAGTTTCTGTCAGAGCTCTGTCTGGCCTTCCCTCCTTAGGATTTGGCTTATTGGGTGCCTCCCGCTCAGCGACCAGACATGTGTGAACGTAGCTGCATTCTGCATGTAGATATGGGCAGTTCTTTTCTTTTCCTGGGAGCACCTTCTCCAGCATATATAGCAAAAAGCTAAGCACAGAAAATTTATGGTCAAAAATCTGTGCATTCAATCACAAGTGTCACCATTTTTAAGCTGTTGAAAATATACCTCTAATATTGTAAAGCCTTCTATTAACTATTCATTATTTTACTACAATACAATGCTGATTGTTCCCTCTCTGTGGATTCTGACTTAATCACAAGAATAAAATGTTAAGAGACGGTGAAGACATACCCTCCTCCTGGAATTGATCCAGCTCATGATAAGCTCCCTCTAGTTCAATTCCACACGGGTTAGCATGTTCTTATGTGCAGTAAAACACCGTTTGCGATTTACCCAAACATTTGTTTCTACTGTGTACTCTTTCATCTTCTTCTTAGAGCTATTCTACTGGACGATGTTTTTTTTCTTTTACTGATTTAGATAAAAACTGAGGCTCTGAGACGATATGGGCTTGCCAGGATAGCAGTATTTGTAACTTATATGCCAAAACTTGAGTACAAGTCTTCATAATTATACTTCTATTGTATTTTTATTTTATTTTCACTTGAGATCCTGAAACACTTTTTAAAAGAAAAGATAAACTAATGACATGAGGGATCATCTTTAGTTAGTACCTGGCCAGACCATGACACCTGGTCACCTGGTCTGCTCTTATTTCAAGTGACATTGGATATAAACTTTGAAATTTTTCCTTTAATCAGCTTCTACACATAATTGACATATGGACAAAATATGGGTCACTTTAAAAAGTATGTAAGATGACTTTAATAGAAATAAAACAAACATAATCTAGCTTTACCTTGAAAAATGAATGGTCTCTACAACTTCTTGAGATCTGTGAGATCCTACAAAACCAAAGGTGTCTGGAGCCCGTGACTGCCATCAGACGTGGCCTTGATCTGTGGCTCACCCAGCCCACCCAGCCCACCTGTAATCCCTGGAAGGAGCAGCCTAAGGATTTCACCCTCCCCTGTGTAATATCTGATTGTAGTGACCCATATGGTCATCTGAGCATCAAAACAGAAAATAGCCTGAGTTGATTTAAACTGTATTTCTTTCCCTCAAGAAATATAAGCCCTGGCAAAAGAGCCACTCAGGGGCAGGTGCCAGAGATAAGTGCCTTGCAGACTTGGTGCCATCATTTCTTCTGCTGGACTTACTCTGTGAGATGAGAAAACTGCAAAAAGAGGGGGAAGAAGCTGTTCAGTGAGGACACAGCCTTGGTTTCTGGTGGCATCTCTGTCCCCCTTCCTCTGGGCCTAGATGCTCCCATGGGTCTCCAGGAAGCCTGTCCACCACCCCCTTCCTGTACTTCTGAGCAGGTCCCCAAGTGTTGCTCTTTCTTGCAGTCAAGACAGAAGGAGGGGAGGGAGGGGGAGGGGGATAGAGGGAGGGGGACTGGTGGGATCACACCTGCGGTGCATCTTGCAAGGATATATGTGAAACTTAGTAAATGTAGAATGTAAATGTCTTGGCACAGTAACTAAAAAAACGCCAGGAAGGCTATGTAGACCAGTGTGATGAAAATGTGTTAAACAGTTTATGAAACTAGTGTATGATGCCCCATGATCATATCGATGTGCACAGCTATGATTTAATAACAAAAAAAATAAAAAAAAATAAAGATTTGAATGAACTGGCTCTGGAAATATTCCTAAAATAACCCCCACATCTATTTCAGCTTTATTCCACTCCGTATTTCTCTACTTTCTTCCACCTTTTCAGAAACTTTTTAATCAGTGTCCTGATCAGCTCCGAGTGCACGGTTATTTTATGTTCTCTCGAAATTCAGCAGGCACAGCCCTTCCTCATCACGTCCTCACTTGCTCTTCAGCCTGGCTGAACATACTTTGCACTCAGAACCCGTTTACTCCCTCATTCAGCAGATTGCTCGTCAAGCTGGGCTCTGCCAGCTGGTCCTTCCCACCTCAGTCATCAGACAGACGCAGTCAGGAAGAAACTGCACATATTCCCAGCCTCAGTCAGCAGCCTGCCTGTACCAGCACCCACCTGGTCAGCCTTCCTACCTGCCTGTCCAAATCAACAAATCAGCATTTCCCCTGCACTCCCTTTCTTTACTTTATTTTCCTCTTTATGGAGAGAGGCAGGTTACCCATGTCCTCCAGGAAAACATAAGCTCCCTTAGACCAGGGCCTTTGTCCATCTCTTTCTAGGAAAGAACTTATTAAATGCTCAGGAAAGACTTGCTGAATCAGTGAAGATGCCATGTCCAGAGACGCCAAGGCATAGAACAGGTGAGGCCTGTGCCTCCACGGGATTTGGAGGCAAGGCACGGGGAGTGAGACATGTCCTCCACAGTGGCACACACAGTGGCAAGTGTCACGGACTTGGAGGAGGAGGGGGATAGACCCAGGAAGGCCTCCTGGCAGAAACCAGATAGCAAAGCTTGAGCCAGCACTGGCCAGGGCATTCAGTAGCTTGGACTGCCCAGTGAACTGACCCAAAATTCAGTGGCTACTGACAACATTTACCGTCACCATTGTCCCTTTACTTCATGCTGTGAGTCCACTGGTCAGCTGGCCTGACCTGGGTTCTGCTGAGCAGCTCTGCTTTAAGCTACAGATCCAGGTGACCTGTCTCCCTGCTGAGGCTCAGGTCTCCTCCACATGGGCACCTTCTGGTTCTGAGGCTGAGGGACAGGAGCCACCCAAGAGAAACTGCTCCTAGTGATGGAAACCTTCACGGCTTCTGAAAGCCTCCTCTCAAACACCATCACTTCCACACACAGACAACTGGAAAAAGCAACTCACCTGATCAGGACCAAAGTCAAGAATGAGGAAAACACACCCTGCCTGTAAGGCAGCTGCTGAGAGCAGTGGATGGAGGGAGGGGTGGAGAATCAGACCTGCAACAGTCTGCTGGGGCCAGCCTCAGAGCGGCTAAGTTGCAGCAAGAAGGGGGCAAGTCCAAAGGACATAGAGTCATCTAGAAAGGCCTGGAGGGCAAGCAGAGATCTGCGCTAACCGAGGCTGGAGGTGAGGACAAAGGCTGGGTCCCCCCAGGTGCTGTGTGCCATGGTCCCAAAACCCATGAGGAGCAAATAAAAAGTGGAAGCGAAAGAAAAAGCTGATGGCATCCTCATTTCAGAAACATGTTTCTAGTTACAGGGTAAAAGTGGATTAGAGAGGCAAGATAAAGAGTGGGCAGGTGGAAGGGAGGCCGCTACTGTGATGCTGGGGAGAAGGACGCAGACCACTGGCTATCGCCGGCCAAGCCAGCCCCAAGAGCAGGTGCACAGTACTCTTAATTCCAAAAAAAAAAAAAAAGAAAGAAAGAAAGAAGGAAGGAAGGAAGGAAGGAAGGAAGGAAGGAAGGAAGGAAGGAAGGAAGGAAGGAAGAAAAGAAGCTGTCAATATAAGGGCTCACCAAATGAATACTTACACTTGCTCCCGATTACACTTTTAAAAACAACAGAACTCAATGAGTACTATCTGCACAGTTTTCCCATGCTGATATGTACAAAACTTTCATGAAACTTTTGTTTTCTTGCCCTCTCTGGAAAATCTTATAAGTAGTCTCCCTAGCTCCAGAAAAGTTGCTATACTAAATAACTCCCCGCAGCAGCCTGACTCATGGCCACAGGTGAGGAGAGCTGCCATGAAGAGAGACCTCTCACAGCCAACCCAGTCCAGAGCAAACAGTGACTAGAGGTCACACTTCTGGACCTTCCCACCTCAGCAGCTGGAGAGGAATTTTATTAGAAACTGTCACCCACACAGAGCTCGCTGAAATTACAGGGAGGAAGGCATTTAGGAAGTAAAGTATTACTTGTTACATGTGTTTCCTTTGGTATGAAGGAATATGAAAGTTAATATTTTAAGGTGATAATTCATATCTGGCCGTACATGTCCCAAAGGAGAAAAGGTGCCATGTGGCAATACTGGCAGTGCAGGCAGGAGAGGCAGCCCCCGGGGCCTGGGGCTGGCGAGTCTGGTTTTGCCCTGCGTTGCTGTCGCTGGGTGACCTGGGAGGCACCAAGTGCTCTGGGCCAGGGGCCTGCGTTGCTGTCACTGTGTGACCTGGGAGGCACCAAGTGCTCTGGGCCAGGGGCCGGCGAGTCTGGCTTTGCCCTGCATCACTGTCACTGTGTGACCTGGGAGTCACCAAGTGCTCTGGGCCAGGAGCCTGCATCACTGTCACTGTGTGACCTGGGAGTCACCAAGTGCTCTGGGCCCTGCTTCTCCTAAAGGTGATTCACACAGTGTTTCCAAGACTTTTTTATTCCCACGCAAAAGCATCTTAGATAAATAACACAGTTACTCAGCCCATTAGAAACTGCCCACTTTTAACTTTATATCTCAACCAAGTGAGGCTTAGAGGGACAGATAAGTGAGTTTTAGTGTGGAATTGCAACTTGGGGAACAGCTGAGATTCTGATCCTCCTCATCCAACTCAGTTCCAGAACACACCCACAATACACACATCACACAAACACACACACCACATACACCAACACACACACAGACACCAACACACACATCGCATACACCACACACACACACTACACACACAGACACCAACACACACACCACACACACAAACCAGACATACCACATACACATACACACTATCCAGTGCACACCCATTACATACACACACAACACACCAAATAGGCACCACACACACCCACACACCACACTCAAGAGGGAACATGTGTGTCATCGTTAGCTCTCTAACATCATTTTGACTCTGACATTCTTTTTTTTATTGTTAAATCATAGCTGTGTACATTAGTGCAATCGCCTGTACCCATTCTAAGATGCACCATAGATGTGGCCCCACCCATTCCCCTCCCTCCACCAAAACCTCCCCCCTCCCTTCCCCTTCCTTGGCCCTTTCCCCATA
>CAUYPK010160785.1:0-24676 GCA_963574355.1 Loris lydekkerianus | reverse complement strand
GTGCCCATTAACCAACCTCTGTTTATTCTTGACCCCCTCTACCTCTTTCACCCTCTGGAAACTATCATCCTACTCTCCACCTCTTTGAGACCATTTTTTTAGCTCCCACATACCAGTGAGAGTGAGAACATGTGATGTTTGTCTTTCTGGCTTATTTCACTTAACATAGTGACCTCCAGCTCCATCCATGCTGCTTCGAATAACACATTTCATTCTTTAGGAAGTCAAATTGTCCCTCTTTGCAGATGACATGATCTTACATACAGAAAATCCTATAAGCTCCACTAAGAATATCTTAGAAGTAATGAAAAAATTCAGTAATGTTTTAGAATACAAAGGTAGTATACAAAACCCAGTAGTGTTTTTATATACCAACAAGAAACTGGCAGAAAAACAAATTAAGAAAGTATTCCCTTTTACCATAGCCGCAAAGAAAAAAATGCACACAATAAATTTAATCAAGGAGGTAAAGGATCTCTAAAAGAAAAATTATGAAACACTAATGAGTAGTCACAAAAGTGGGAATGCATCCCATGTACATGGATGGGAAGAATTGATATTATGAGAGTGACCATGCTGTAAAAAAGCAACCCTCAGAGGCAGTGCAATCCCTATCAGAATACTAATGACACACGTCACAGACATTGGAAAAACAACTCTAAAATTCACATGGAGCCACTGAAGACCTCAGATAGCCAAAGAAATTCCAAGCAAAACGAATCAAGCTGGAAGTATCTCATCACCTGACTTCAAAATTTGATATAAACTTGTAGTAATCAAAACAACATGGTACTGGAATAAAAACAGACACATACACCAAGGGAACAGAATAGAAAACCCAGAAATAAATCCAGGCATTTATAGCCAACTGATTTTTGACAAAAAAAGCCAAGAACTTTCTTTGCAAAGGGATAGACTTTGGTATAAAGTCCAGTGCAGGGATAACTGGATATCCAGATGTAGGAAAATAAACTAGATCCCCACATCTTTCCCCATACAATGATCAACTCCAAATGGAACCCTGAAACAATGAAACTACTAGAAGAAAATATCAGGGAAATGCTTCTGGGCATTGATCTGGGCAAAGTATTTTTGCAGGTAAAGTATCAAAATCATAGGCAACAAAAACAGAAAAAAGGGATTGCATCAATGAAAAACTTCTATACAAAAAGGGAAACAATCATGGAGTGAACAAACAACATACAAAATAAGAGAAAATACATGCAAACTATCCTCCCGACAAAGGAGTAATAAAATATATAAGGAGTTAAAACAACTCAGTAGCAAATAAATACTCCAGATTTAAACAGGCAAATGATCTCAATAGGCATTTCTGAAAAGAAGACATACATATGACCAAGCAGCATATAAAAAATATCCTCAACATCAGTAACCATCAGAGAAATACAAAGCAAAACCCTGATGCAATCTCATCTCACCACAGTTAGAATTTTTCTTATCAAAAAGTCCCTCCCCCCAAAAAAAAACTCCCATGAAACAAAACAAAAGAAAAAACAGATGCTGGCAAGGATACAGAGAAAAGGAATGCTAGTACAACTGCTGGTGAGACTGTAAATTAGTGCAGCCACCATGGAAGCCAGTCGAGAGTTCTTCAAACCTCTGGGTATATATGCAAAAGAAAGGAAAGTATATCAAAGAGACAGCTGCACACCATGTTTATTGCAGCACTGTTCACGGTAGTCAGGATACAGAACCAACCTCAGTAATTAGTAATGGACGGTGAGGTGGCATATACACTCATGTATACACATAACATTCTGTTATCTGCAGCGTAAGCAACTTTTCTAAGTGTGCAACTCAAATTTGTGTTCTAAACATTGCCATTGTTGTGATTTTCTTTTCCTAACATGAACATTTTCTTGTTACAGAAAAAAAATACCTGCTCATACTTTGTAAAAGTACAATTTTTGGTAAATGTAGATGATCTTATATCAAACCTTGATTTTTTTTCTTAATAAAGTCAATTCTTGATTAACCTTTTTCCCTCTGAAGGAAGCTCCTCTCACCCCAGGAAACATGGCCTCTCAACCTGTGCCCACCCAAAAAGGCTGTGGGGGGATCACGGAGTCAACACACTGCAAGTATTGAGAACATTTCCTGGCTGTCCCCGGGGATAGTCCTTTTCTCCGCACTCAACAGGAACTCCTGCAGGTCTGGACTGTGCAGGACAGCTGACGCTCAGGGCAGCAAGGCAAGGGATGTCAAAAGCTGGGTGGAAACACTCTGTGTGACTTCAGTGCTGGATGCAGGTCACTGTTCCTGTATATTGTCAAGACTCATGGCATGTGCTTCACCAAGGGTGAGCTCTGATGCAGACCACAGAGTTTGTTGATAATAATTGTCAATATTGGCTCATCAAGTGTAACTAATGTCCCACATTAACACAGGATGTTAATAATAAGGGAACATGGAACGGAGGAATATCTGGGAATTCTGTACTTTTTGCTCAGTTTTTCCATAAACCTAAAACTACACCCTCCACATAGTCTGTTAATTAAAAAGAAAACAAAAATACTGCTGCATCTGAAGTCAGTATATACCAAAAGTAAGCGGAACCAGAAGCAGACTTTTCAAATAAATTTTGAGTTGAGTTGATATAAATTCATTTTCACTACTCCCTCTGTAAAATTAATGTTCTGGGACAATGGTGGGGAAGAGAACATTTGAAAATCTTTAACTACAGGGAAAACTGCAAATGAACAGATGCCTTGGAGCAGTTTCTCCAAGAGGAGGAGAGAAGACTTCACGTGTGTAGAAAGAGTTGGCAATGCATACAGAATATTTTGTAAATAAAGGCATATTTAGCTACAATCTCCCATTTTCCCTATGTATAGCAACTCTTCGGACACCTTATAAGTTAAAACACACTAATTCTAACTCTGTAAACTCAACTAGAAATAAATAGGTACTATAAAACACAAAATTTCAAGAGTATTTGACTGAATGAGATAATTTAAGCATCCTGGAAAAAAGTCTATTAAGATAAACTTAAAGTTTATAATACAAATAAATCTTGGTTTAAATTGATACATCTGGGTTAAAGGCACTTGGGAGTTTCTAGAACTATCCTTCCAACTTTTCTGTAAGTTTGTATTTCTATCAAAGTAAATTACACCAAACTGAAATTATAGCAAAATTCATAAAGTTACCTACCAAAAAAGTATCCATGACAATCGAATGACTTGCTTAGTCACACCCAAGAAGTGGGGAGGAGTTCACCAGCGAATGGCGGGAAGAGTGACTGGATGGGGCAGGGTGGCAGTCTTCCATCCTGGACTGTACCCTCCAAGTTACCCAAGAACTTGGCTTTGGGGACAGACTTGGTTAATATGATTGCCCTTCCCTGACCGAGACACCTTCTGTGAAGCAGTCATCTTCAGGGGGTGAAATGGGGTCCAAGGTGTTTGAGGAGAGAGAAAAAGAGAGTGAAGTTACTTTAGAGTTTAGAAGATTCCGGCCCAGAGGGGTGGAAGGAGCTCATTGTTGAAGCCTCCACTCGTTCTAGCCTCTGAGCCGTCAGGACAGAGGGGGCCCGAGTTCATTCACCACCAAATATTCACTGGCTCTTTGTTATCTGCTAGGTCACAGTGTGGGACAGTGAGGGGAGGCAGCCTTCCTGACCTTCCTGAGTGTCCAGTCTAGGAGGGGATTTGCTCCCGGTAAGGAGAGGGTGAAGACTGCAGTGCCTGGGAAGCAGTGGAGTTGTGAATTCCCAGCTCCTAGATTTCTGCAAATGGAGCATCAACCTCTGGATCTTCTTTGTCTTGGAGGGAACCAGGCCAAGGAGGCAGGAAGGCAGACCTCTTCCTAACTTGTTTTGGGATGAAAATCACATTACTGGAACAACGGACTGATTTTTAAGAGAGACCTAGGTTTTTTAAGAAGGGAGAATCCGTCATTGCTGTATCATTCCCTCTGTGCCCCCAGCATGCTTCCTGAACTGGGAGTCCATGAACAGTTGGGAAGGTAGGCTCGGGGGTAAATGTACCTGTGAAGCGGGCCCACTGTGCCTTGTCCCTCTATCCTTCGTGCGAGCCCAGTGAGACAACGTGCAGGTTTAAGAAAAGCACCTTTCCTGCTCACACAGAGGCAACCGGGGACAGAAGATGCTTGGCCTTCATGGCAGGGTGGCTGCCCAATGTTTAGGAAAGTGGCATGGGGAGGAGAGTCTCCTCATACATACCCCATGTCTTACTGACACTGAGACCCCAAAAAGCACCCTGCACTTGGTTTTATGCCCCAGGGCTCACTGGCAGTGCTGGACCAGCCAAGGCCATGGCACAACCTGTCCTTCAGGCCCCACCTCAGACTCAGATACCCCCTTGGCAGAACTGGTTGGCTTCACACGCCTACTGACCTGCATGTGGCTGCAAAGGTCTGTCTCTCAGATTCATGGAACAATTGATTGACACACCTCTGGGCTGCACTATGGAGTCAGGGTCAGGACACACTTTCCTGGGTGCAGGAGGAACATTACCAAAGCAGGTGGCCAGGCTGGCTGGTATAGTGACCTGGTCCCACATCCCAGCCTCCAGAAGTTGCTGAAGTGTTCAAAGAAGGGTCCCTCAGATGGCTCTGCTGTGTGCTGGCAATGGGGTGGCCTGTTCCGATCTCTTCCGCTGCATCTCTGCAATCTTCAAGGTACACTCAGGGGTGTTAGGAATAACCAAAATGCCAGCCCGTTCTGCCAGCAGACGATCAGGGGCTGCTCAGCTAGCCACTCCTTGTCACCTTAGCTGGTGAGCTCAGTGGGTCCTGCTGGTCCCGAATGGCCGAGCAGGCAGCATTAGTCCTCTCCCACACAGTTGATGACAAGTTGGATGCCATTTTCCTAGGACATATGCTCCTGCCAGGTGTGAGGACATGGACAGCAGAGTGGAACCAGCCATTACTTGTCTTCCTAGCAGACTCTAAGGCAGCTGCAGTGTCAGAGGTGGCAGCCCCGTCTATTTAGTCATTGTGCACAAGCACTTGATCCAAAATTCCCTATAGCACAGCTAATCTGAGGGGTCCAGTGTTCCCTAGTGTAGTATAGCCATGAAAGTGCGTGTGACTTGGGTCGGGGAGCAGTCCTTATAGAGTGTGTACTTGAGTACTTGAGCAGTGCTTCAGATCACATGAGAAGGTCAAAGCTCCTAAGACTAGAAGGAAGTCTTAGGGCAATGTTACTCTTCCTCAGCTTGTGGGCAATTATCCTTTCCTGAAGGTTTACTCACACCAGGAAGACACCACTGCAGGCCCTGAGGCATGTCTGGTGAGGTGGGGCAGAGGGAAGGGTCTGAGAGGAAAGTTCTCCTGCATGTGGGGAGAGAGAGGCTGGGCAGACAGACAGAAGAGGAGCTGGCTGGTCCACACCCAGGGCGGAAAACCAGCTAGAAGAGAGTGCTTTGATCTAACTCAGTCTCTCACTGTCAGGCAGCCACACATCTAATCCCAGCTCTGCCACATGCTGGGTCAGTAAACCTTGTCAAGCTTCTTCAAGTTCTTTAAAGTATGACAATGGAGCTTTAATAGGTTTTCTTTCACATTGTCACTCTGCAGACCTTAAGGAGCCACAGCCATATCTGATTGAGAAAACTGATGTCACAAAGAAATCATTGACTTTGAGCTAGATTCAGTGACTGGATGATATTGGACACCATAACTCTTAGGAAGGGGTGTGTATGTTCTATACAAGAGAAAGAGGAGTGTATGAATATTTAGTGGCCAGAGGACAGCCTGAGGAACACACATCTATCTTTCTACTCCAGCAAGGTTGTGCTTTTACTAAACACCCAGCAGACAGGGACTACCTTCTCCAGCCACTTTCTACTTCGGGCAGAGGTTAACAAACTGTATCCACAGGCTAAATTCAGTCCCCCACCTGCCTTTGCAAGGCCTGAGAATGAAAAAAACTTTTTCACATTTTCAAATGACTGGGGAAAAAGTCAAAATAAGAGCAATATTTTCTAGCACTTGAAAATTATATGTAATTTGGATTTCAGTGTCTGTAAGTTTTACAGGAACACAGCCACACCCACTCATTTACATGTCATTTGTGGTTGCTTTTGTGCCAGAGGCACAAAGTTGAGTATTTATAGCAGAAATACATGGCCCAAATAGCCTAAAGCATTTACTAGCTAACTCTTTACAGAAAAAATTTGTCAATCTCTTACAGAATTTGTACCATGGAACTGGATTTCACCAATGGAAAATGAATAGCAATGCATTGTATTATTGACTGACCCAAATCTATGAGAAATGTATGATTCCTTTTCACTTTCCTTGTTCTTTCTTTCCTCACCTTCTGGATGGATAATGAGGAGTCTAAGACCTTAACCAAGAGTGAAAAGACAGGATAGAAGGATCCTAAGATCCTAAACCACTGTGTAGAGAAACTCTGTGCTCTCAGTTCCATCAAGGAGGAAGACCAGCATTAGACTGCTGAACAAGCTCAAATGGCCCACTGTTGATGTACTTGTTGCATCATTAAAGATTCTACAAACCAATATAGGCTGCAAAGTTTCCAAGCTCCCTAAGGTGACAGTATGTTTCTGTTCAGCCTTGGACACCCTTACTTATCTGATGTCCTGGGATTCCTCCAGCTTCCATTTCACTACTTCTCCATACTGACCTACTCATTCCTTTATTTTACAGTATTTCAAATAATAAAATGCTATGCTGTGGATATTATGCTGTGGATATTATAAGGAAGAGTAGCTGTTATTAAGGAACTCACAGCATACAAGGGGGACCTAGTAAGAGTGGCAATGTAATGACTTGATACCTCCTGGTTGCCATAATCATGCCTGTGATCAATGAAAAACATCAACAGTCATAGCAAAATTCATTTAGTACTGTATTGGTGCTGGGATGGCTTAGTCGTAAAAGTTACCTGTGCTTGGCTCACTCCCACTCAGAAAGACAACTTCCTTAGCCCTTAATTACCAAAGATGGTGTAAAGCTCCAGTGGATGCTGCCTGGTATGGTAGACAGTCCCTTTAGGTCTACCCGGGTGTTCATTGATTACTGTTATCAGGCCTTCTTACCTTTTCCACAGACTCTGGCAATTTGGCCACCTGCTCAAGAGGTGTGTGTACCTGATGACAATGCAAAGAATTCTGTGTGCTTACCAAGGAACTGTACAAATCAAATGTCAAATTCCTAAGAATTCTGTACTATTTGGCCCCAGCTGAAAATGACTTCACATGCATTTGAGGTATATCCCTGTAATATTAATTCCCAAATATTCAGTAAGTCTGTATTGACTTTTTACTGCTACTGATGATCAGGTTATCTGCTATGTGCTGGGATGTAAAGATGTGCAAAACAAGCCCACTCTCCTCATGAAGCACAGGTGTGTGTATTCATTTTTAGGGAGTGGGCTTGGGAGAGGGAAACCACCCAAAGCCAGCACAAAGCAGGCATATCAGGGTCAGAAACTATGCCTGCTCTTCCACCCTCAGAGTCTGAAACTCCAAATACTTTTCAAGAGGTAGTGGTAGAGCCTTCCCACACCATCCATAGGGAGAAATTGGTGGATGAATGTCATTTGCCACAGAAAACACAAAACAAAATGAAAGCAACTCTCATCTTTTAGAGGATATATAAATTTGTGGTAAAGGATTTTCCGTTGCACAAAATGGAGTCACCTTTCTCAGCCTTAGCAAATGTGGGCATGATGTATGTAGAAATGCCTGAATTTGATTCTAAAGTGAGAGTTTAGCAGAAGAACAGGGAAGAAAAAAATCATTCTAGATAAAAAGATAGAGAATTTTTTTTTAATAATGACATATTTGGTGTTGGATCATAACATAAGGCAGAGATAAGCTTCAAAATTTAGACTCAGAACAGATTATGAAGATTTGGTGGGTTAAAGACCTCGGAGAAATCAGGGCTATGCTAAAATATGCATTTTAGATGAATTACCCAGATCACTCTATGTAGAGTGCAGCCTTAAAGTGAAGAAATGAGACTGGAATTAGGGAAAGCAGATAAGAAGAGTTTTGAATAATCTAAGAAAAAAAATAAATAAGTGCCTGAAAGAAGTCAGTGTTGGCGGAAAGAGAGAGGAATGATGCATCTGCTATTTAGGATAGGCGGCTAGATTTAGCTCCTGAGTTTCTAGCAGATGAAGGAAGAAAGGCAAGATTGACTCCTAGAATTTTTGCTGCAGTTTCAGGGTAAAAATGGGTAACATCAGCAGATATCAGCAAAGAAGGAGTGAATTTTGATGGCATCTCAGCCTAGATTCCTAATGCCCCAGCACCTGCTTTATCAAAGAATAAAATCTTGTGGAGAACAAGAGAGAAACAAAGGAGAAGGAAGTGGAGCAGGTAGAGAATTTACACAAGGATGTGTTACACGGCCGGATGCTGCAGGCTAATAAGGTGGACTGATGACTCTACCCCCCTGAACTCTCTTGTTAGAGGCCACGCAGGTGACTGTCTCTCATGACAATTGTTCTGAGGATGAGGGAAAACAAGCCACTCACCAGTAGCCAGGGCTGGGCCCAGTAGCCCAAGTCTCTAGAAATAGGGAAGGATCTTAAGTGGTACATGAATGTCTAACATCTATGGTAACAAAAATTTTCATTTTGGAAGTATAGAATTTGACCTCATATGGTAATGAGCACCCAGGTAGATATGTCTAGGAGGCCAATTTACATCTTGAAGCCTGAAGCCCAAGGTAATGATATGAGTTAAAGATATAACTTTGGAATTATGAAATAGAAAATTAACAGATTAAAAACATCAAATTGAGAAAAGACACTCAAGGAAAGTGTGCAGTGTGAGAAGAGCAGTGACCACGCTCAAAGATCTGAGCACCACCTCCTTTTTACAGTTACGAGTCCATGAGACTCTTGAAAGAGATGACTAGAACATCACTCATTGTTTACAGACAGCATGGGGACCTCCTTGCGAAGGAGTTTCATATAACAGTGACAGTAGTGTTCTTCACAGACATTTTATTTACCTGTAGTGCTTTGTAACTCAAATCTCTACCTTAGGGACACATCAATTCATTCATTCATCCAGTTATTCAGAAATTTATCCTAGGTCCCCCCTGAGTGTGTGGAACTCAAAGCTGAGCTTCCCACAGTTGGCCATGGATTCCATAGAACTTTTACTGGAGTTACTTTATCCAGCGATGGAGATTCCAAAAGTTTACTATCAGCCCAGCTCTGATAACATGGTGATCCTTCAAGTCTGTTGTTAACATGAGATGTATTTGTCTAGATCTGGAGCTGGTCAAGATTATCTTTCTCCTTTTAAAGAAAACGAAGTCACAATGCCCATTTTAGTAACAGGGGTTAGGATTTTGAAGATTTATGCTTGGTTTTTGTGGCCATGCTGCCTCATCTCATCAGAGAAGGGCAGGCTCCCTGCATTGCTCTATTGCTGGCATTTGCAAAGACTAGAACTTCCCAAGGCAATTCGCTTGTTAGAAATCTACTTGTTAGCTATTGTGATGAGTCTACTGAGATAAGAACTGATTTTATTTATTACATCGAATAGCAAGACTATAGAGCATTCAATTTTTTTTATTATACCATGTCTATATTTCATATTGATTTTTACATTCTAAAAGAATTGCTAACATTGTGGACAAAATTCATGCATTAAATATAGCATAATATTTTGTAAAAGTTATATATATATGAAAGTAAGGATATGTAAAATCATAGAACATAAATATGCTTGTCGTTTTCAGCATGGCACAGGAACTATTTTGTGACTGATGCTGGAGTACAATTGGATGATAACCCCTTTTTGGCTGTCATTGGAAGAGTAGCTAAAGGCAGTGACTTAATTAAGACAAATAGAGTGAAAAATATCTGGCTTTCCAAGGTGACTTTTCATGTTTGTAGTCATAATGTGTAGTAAACAATCGAGCTTTAGCATTAGCCTTTGTGGTTTCAATTTTTTAAAAATAGAAACAAAAAAGTTGGAGTCCGTTTTTATATATAAACTATTCACATTTCAGCAGGGTTCCAACATTTCTAGATTTGGTTCTGAAAAGGCTTCATTTACTTATGATCATTATTGTACCAAATAGCATGACTATAAAATAAAGCACAAAAAGTAAAACTAAATACATATTTTAAACCTATCAAAAAGAAGAATTCATTTCCTAAAAGCAAGTTGATGGAAAATTTTAATCAAAGTCAGGCCTATGTAAGTATGAAAATATTAAAAATTTTAAATTAAATACATATTATACCCTAAAAGAATAAGTGTTAATATTCAAAAATATTAATCTTGTTTTTACATTAATATATCTTGAATTAGAAAGGCATGTTAGAGGAAACCTACCTTGACAGTGCAATAGACAAAATGACTTAAGTTCCTTTTTTTCCAATTCAAGTATCTCCTATTCGTACATAATACCTTTGTTATTTTGAAGATTCTGCAACATCTGTGCAAAGCAGGGCATCTAAAAGTGAGCCAGTCTAATAAACATATGCAAAAAAAAAATGAAACAAGACCCCTATCTCTCATCATATATAAAAATTAATTAAACATGGATAAAATACTTATATGTAAGGCATAAAACCCTTAAAGTTCTAGAAAAAACATAGAAAAAAGTCATCTTGTTATTGACCAAGCCAAAAAAAAAATTATTGGATAAGACCCCAAAGGCAAATAAATGAGTGAATAAATGAGATTTAAAAAGTGAATAAATGAGATTTGATTAATTTAAAAAGTTCCTGCAGAGTAAAGGAAATATTCAGCACAGTAAATAGGAATCCTATATAAGAGAGGAAAATATTCACAGACTATACATCCACCAAGGGGCTAATATCCAGAATCTACAAAGAACTCACAAGAAAATAACAACCCTATTAAAAAGTGAGCAAAAGAAATGAACAGGAGTTTTTCCAAAAAAGACAGACAAATGGCCAACAAACATATAGTAAATAAAAAAAAATGCTCCACACCCTTAATCATCATAGAAATGCAAATTAAAACCACAGTGAGATCTGGTTCTTTGTACCCTCGATGAACCCTAATAATAAAAATATAAAGAAAGAACTAAAACCACAGTGAGGTACCAGCTTACCCATGTCAGAATGGCCATTACTAAAAAGTCCAAAAACAACAGATTCTGACGTGGATGTAAAGAGAAAGAATTTTTATACACTGTCAGTGGGACTGCAAATTAGCACAACCTCTGTGGAAAGCATATGGAGATTTCTCAAAGAAACAAATGTAGATTTACTATGTGATCTACAATCCTACTACTAGGCATGTACTCAGAGGGGAAGAAAAGTCATTTTATCAAAAAAAGACATGTGTATTCAAATGTTTATTACAGCACAATTTACAATTGCATAGATGTGGAATGCAGTTCCACAGGTGTGCACTCACACACATACACATACACCATGGAATGCTAGCTACTCAACCATAAAGAGGAATGAATTAATGTCTTTTGCAGCAACTTGGTTAGAACTGGAGACTATTATCCTTACTGAACTAGCTCAGGAATGGGAAGAAACTCCACATGTGCTCTCCCATAATTGGGAGCTATGGGCACAAACAGATGTAAATGATATTGGAAACTGGGGAAAGGAGAGAGTGAGAGGAGATGGTGAGGGTAGAAATCTTAACCCTCTGGTACCATGAACACCAGAGTTTCTCTCCAGCCTGTGCTTCTCTGCCCGGGCAGTGTAGCCTCTTTCTTTCAATTTGTCATTCAATTGGTCATCTGTAGTCTGTTAGAAAGAGCTCACAAGTGACTTCGGAATGAACAGGTATGAGACAATCATTAATTATGCTTAAAAATTCTAAGGATCAGGAGCCCCAACAGGACACAACAGGAGTTGCTTGTTTCTCCCCAGAACACTTAGGAAAGACCTCACCCAGATATTGGCAGCTAGAGTCATCGAAGGGCACATTCAGTCAGTGAGGTCGATTTTTACTTTTCAGATTAGAATTAATACATATTCTCATGATAAAATGGTTTTATTATATTTTATTTTATTTATTTATTTTGTGAGTAATAGGTCTTTGTCTTCACTTTCCTTCAAATCTTGACTTTCTTGAGAATATGCAAAAGGTTGCCTTCGATTTGGAAGCATCAGACATAGAAAAGAGAACTCATCTCAGAATTGTTGCTTGAGTATCTGCACTAAACCCTGTTCCAAAATCTTTGTAGCTAGGAGTGATTATTACTCCCAGAATCAAGGTATATAAGTGACCAATTTCAATAACAAGATGTTGATCCATTGGCTAATTGAAATAAATAAATTGATAGGCTGATTTACATGATGGGTTCATTTATTTCATATTACTTGCTAGTGATTTTTCTGAAGTGTATGTTTGTGTGCCAAACCCAGACATCCTAAAAGACCCTGGCCTTTCAGCTCATGCCTCCACCATCTTGCACAATCACAGAGAAGGCCTTCTTTCATCACCCATCCCTTTAATTCAGTCAGTTAAGTTCCATCAATATTATCTCCTAAAACTATCTCAAAAATTTCCCCTTTATTTCACATTTAAGATCAATACTTTAGTGCAGGATTATTGCACAACTCTCCAAACTATCCTGCATTCTATATTTGCTACCTTTAATCTCCCCTCCTTTGGTGTGGCTGTTAGAGTAATCAACTAAATTTAAAAATATATCATAATGCACAATGATTAATATGAAAAATCTAAATTACTCATATGTTGGTGAATTATCTCTTTTCTGATCGATCCATGTACTAGAATTGACCAGAAGTTTCCTTAGTATAAGTAGAATTTCAATTTTTTACTTAAAAGATTCTTGGCTGTTAAAAGTCACCTCTACCTGGCTTACAAATGTCAAGTTAAGTTTTATTAATATTTTAACAGTGATAGTTGAACTAAACTTGCACATTGGTTTAAGAAATTCTATCAGTTTCAATATCCTGATTTGGGCTTTAATTACATTTATAGGTTATGTTAGGTATTCATAATCCGTATATAATAGCTTAAATGACACAATTCATTTCTCCAGGTACTTCTTAAAATATGCTTTTAAAATATATGAGACTGCTGATCTTGACTTCTGTACTTGCCTCTCACCTTGACATTCCTAATTTCTCACAGTTCTCATAAGAGACAAGTGGTTACTTTGAGATTATCTTGAGCTGCTACTATTTTTGAGATGTTTTATTTTTTGAAAGATGTCTTAAGTCACAGAATTTGCATAATTACACAGAAGCCTTCTGATCAGAGATTACCTGAATATAAGAAAGGCAGAGACAATTAAATGATTGCAGTGTCTAAGAATTCAGTATGTCATTTTTGTACATTTTGAATTTTAAGGCAGAATGCTTTATAGTAATCCATAACTGAAACATATATTGCCCTTCATGAGACCTTGACTGCAAAAGTTAATAAAAACAGTCCTATCCACAAGCATAGTTGCTGCAGAAAGCAGATACTCTTACCAACAAAAGAAACATTCATTTTCAAAAACTGCATATAAATATTTTACACAGTTACCTAATTTTCTCAAAGTTTAAATTGATTATAAATAGTTTATGTGCCTTTTCTGTATCTGAAACCTGCAGAAGTTCTTAATGAAATCTCATTTAAGCCTTCATCAATAAACCAAACTTGATGCACGGTACAGCAGCGCCCCCTGGAGCTAGCCTATGTTACAATTTGACATTTTTCTAGCTGTTCTATTTGATTCTAACTACAGAAGTGATGATTAATGTTCACAGGCTCTGTTTCCTACCATCTAGAGCACAACGCAATGATAACTAGGCAATCATATTCACAGAGCTTTATTTTATTTTAAACTCCTTTCCATGGATCTATTGTGTATAAGGTTGTGTACAAATAGAACCATCTGCATGAATTCCTAGTAAGTTTTCCTCTAAGTAAATGTTTTAGATTTTTTTGTATTTGCAGTTATAAATGGAGTCACATGTCTAAATTCAAGTGATGATAAGCATGTTTATAATTATTCACATATGCTAAAATATGTAAGAATAACGGTAGTTGTAAGTTGGGAAATACCTTGGAGTGCATCTAGAGAGGTAACTTTCTCTTTATCTCGTCCAAATGAGGTTAAGTCACCTCCCCGCCGTCACACAATCTGGCTCACATGCAGTGTATTTGTATACTAGCTGAAGGCTAACCAAAAATAAAAAATATCAGCCTTCACTTCCTGATACATTTATATCAATAATGATATATACATTCCCAATTTATTTACTGTATATTTTTCACTCTTTAAGAATAAACCCTTATAACATGTCTACCAACAGGTACATCATTTAGAATAAGCTACAGTTTACCCATAAGACAGCAACAGTGTGATTTGTATAACTTCTAGACTAAAAACGTATCCTAAGGGGCAAAAAAAAATTGAAAATCTTTTCTTACTCTGCCTACTGCTGTGTCCAGTGGATTGTGCCCTAGTTTCTAGAGCCCAAAAGAAATTAAAAAAAAAAAAAAAATCAAAGCAAGAAAGTGATTAAATCTACAACTAAACAGCTTTAATTTTTAAACATGAAGTGTATTTTGAAATAGGTGACTCTTAAGAACTTGATACAGGAATGTAAGCTACTTAGTAAGCAAGAATAGATTGAAGGAAGATAAAGGGGAAATTAACAGAAGATGAGCAGCAGGCTTCTTTACAGTGTGGTGGGAGACAGTCACTGGAATCTACTGAAGAACAAAAATACTTCTAAAGTATTATTAGTCCCAAGAACTAGCTACAGATAGAAAAAATAAAACAACTCTGCATTCCTCCAATTCCTGCCTGTTAATTCAGCAATATGTACCTGAAAGACAGATAACTCCCAAGCTGTAAGAAATGGAGCTAGAAGCCCCATCCCTGTTATATTTCCTGAGGCCACCAGCCATCACTTGCTCCTTGCCCTTACAGGAAGAGAGAGGGGTCTCTAGGGAGTTATGGAAAACAGCTATAGTAATAGAAATTTGGTAATGGCCATTTTTCCTCAACTCTGACTATACATTTTCTGTTAAAAAAAAAGAAAATTGTTTGTTTTGGCTTCAGGCTGATGTAAGCTTCAGACCTGTGTTAGAATATTATCTTTCCCCTTTGGGAATCCACAGTGTATATATCACAGATATTCTTCTTCCACAGACAAACCAGCAGCCTTTTTTATGAAATCATTTTAAGTCATTAATGCATCTTCTGTTTAGTGTATTCATTTAAAGCAAAAGCTAGTAGAAGTACATGAAGTGACGAGCCATATTTTACATTTTTTTATTTTATCAGAAGTAAAAACAAATATGAGTTATTAAGTATAATATAATAGGATAATTAAAAACCAAACAAAAAGGGTTGGAAGATGGCAGCAGATTGTTCAAAACGTGTTTTTATAGTAGTGAAGATTTATCAATAAAGATGTTAGCCAGCAAACTATAACTAACCTTCTAACAATGAGGAAAGCTGGGTATTATTGATTTAAAAAAAAAACAGTAGATAAAGCAACCAAGGTATAATCTTTGGTATCCTAAATTGTCAAGAAAAAAATTAAACTTTTAGATAGGGAAGTATTTTAATAGTCCATCTTTTTTGGTTTCTAATTACAGTAAACAAATAATTTCATTGTTATCTTTCCCAATAATCTAAAACTCCAAGGTTAAATTACTTTACATACCATAAAAAGGCAGAATGACAATGGCCATTTATGTCAGATTTTATAAAGTACATTTTTTCCAAGTAAAAATGAATATTTTCATTCTCATATTACTAACATACAATCTTGAAATTTTACTGTACTACAAATGCTGCAATTGACACTCATGAATTGGAGGAATATTTAGCAGTTACATAGTTAAACTTTCCACTTAATTCAAAAATATTCTCTAAGGGAATGGCCGTTGGTCATTCAGGCTCTGCTTAAAGACTCGATGTGGAGTTTACTACCTTGTAAGGCAACCAATTACATTTTCAACTGCTGCAAGCACTATAATGCTGAAAATGCTGAAATCTCTATCTATAGCTTCTCTGATTTAGTGTAATCATTTTCCATAACCTGTATTTCAATTTATAAAGACAATTAGGGCCTGTAATATTTTCAAGCCAAATGTCAACACTTCTCATTCCAGCTTTTTCTGAATGTTCTAACTTTTTCCTTCTCTAGACATCATATATTTCATTATCTATCGTTTTATTTGCCCCCTGACAAAAGTTCTTAAATTGTGATCTAAAAGGCATGGATTGTTTTGGGTGGTGTTTGCTCAGAATTTAGTCTGAGATTGCATTAGAACTTTTGAGTCCATCTAAGCACTTGCTCTTTATTCACCTTGACTGTTCAAATATGTAGGTTCTACATTAGCATGTTGTCTCATTAGCTTAATTACATTTGACTGGCACATCAATCCTCCTTCATGCTATATGGATAAATTTTCTATTTTGCACATTATTCTCTTTAAGAAGTAAGAGTTTTACAATTATTTCTTCTTTCAGGTATTCATCGGTATTACCTGATCTTCCCTACTACTCAGGCCAGGCCTTCTACTTATTTTTTCTTTCATTAAATATAGAAAACAAAGTCTCTATTCTATGACTAGTTTGATAAATCTCAGCTCTTTCTATACTTTTATCTCAGAAGTTTATGTGGTGTTAGTTTGTATGCCCTTTGTGATGAGTCCTTTACAAAACCAAATTAATTTTCTCATTAGAATCATTTGAAACCAGGTTATAAGGCTATTTGGGGGATCCCTCTATATTTTCATATATGTGATGCTAAAACTAGATTGACGATGATACGTTCAACATTCCTGTGGAAACAGCAACTATGCATTTCACAAAGATATTTCTGAAAATCTCATGATTTTCATTTGGGGGACAAGTGTGAGTTTGTGTTCAGTAAGTGAATGAATCCAATACATCCTCAGTGTTCTATGTGTGGACAAGATGAACTTTGAATACTTTCTACAATAGGTATGAATAGATGTCAAACATGATGGTAGAAAGATTTCAAAAATGCCACCATAGACTACATTGTTTGATTTACATAGATCCTGAGAAAAACTGCATCATTAAGTTAGCTGTAATATATTTTCATACATAATAATTTCTTTGGTTTGATGTATGGAATTTTTTAACATCTTGCATAATATCTTCAAAATTAATTCTATTTTGAGAATAGCTAGTGTTAATCTATCTTGTGACAAGAATAGAAATGAACCTAGACTATTGAGGTCATGTCTAGGTTTTGACATTAAATTTATATTATTATCCTAGAGGAGTATATCTGATGTCTATTTTCTTTGGCAAGGGGGCATTATTCTTCATGTATCAATTGTGCTCTAGTATTTTCAGGTCCTTGACCTGTGCATATAATCACACATATACTTTCACCATTACTGACCTTTTGAAATATGCTTTATTACATGTCTATCATTAAACCCTCTCCTTTTATTAATATTAGAATGATTGTTTGGATAGTTTAGTCTCTCTGAATATTCTCATAATTTTCCATTCACTGAATTCTTCTCCTTCACGACTCTAATTTAAGTTTAGTAGCCATTTCCTCATTGCTTCTAGATTTATTTAATAATTAGAAACAATTACATGATTTAGGTCAAAATTAAGAATATTTTGCATAGATTAATTTTTTAAATGTAATAGAAATCATTTTCTGAAGAAATAGAAATTAATAACAGAGATGTGTAAAATGGGGTTACTAAATTTTCTACTTTTTAATCCATTTATTCAGGGAAATAGTAAAGGGGAAGCATGCCACTCCAAGAACACAGCTGACCTATATTTAATTAGAGGAAGTCTTTTCAGGATACAAAATTATATTGGTTAAATGCTTAGTTAAATATTTTTAGAAACTTAGCACTTAACCAACAATAAATCATTGACCCAGGAATCAAAATATCAACCACAAAGTCAACATAAAACAAGATCAAGGTATATCTAAGAAATGGAGCTAACCTTAAAATATTTAGAAGGAGAGATACCTTTATCTTAATGATCCAAGGGATAATAACAGGCATTTTTAAGGGCAATTTCTTATTAGAAAGACAAGAAGCTATAGTTCATTAAAAATTAATAATAATGCACTTGATATGTGTCTCTTAAGGTAATAAGCTTTAAAAAATGATAAATATGTATTTGTAGTTGGTTCTGATTCTGTCAGACTGTAGACAATCTAGAGATTGAAAGTTTTCCCCAAAATGGTCTAGCTGTCTTTATGTACAGACTTATGCACGCCCCACTACAAGATATGTAAGATTAAACATGAACAAGCATGATGTTATACAGAAAACTTCTATCAGAACAGAAATGAGTTAACACTAATTGCAAATTATTTCAAAGAGTATATGCATTATTAATTTGGACTTAACCAAAAGAAGATATTAATCTTCCTATTTACATCTATTTCTCCTTTTCCCAAGAGTACTGTAGAATTAAGAGAAATCAATATAGAGAGTTATAAACATTTTCTCTACTAGCCACCAAGTTGGAGGGGCAAAGGTTGTACATGTGACCAAGTTGCCAGATGTGTGTTTTACAGGTTGTTGTTGAAGATCACTAGTGATGTGGGGAATGTAGAACAGGAGGAAAACAATTGAGATGATATTCAGGACTGCTTGTGGCACCCTTATCTCAGTTTTTGAATATCAAACAGTTATAAGTTGAATTCTGACATTCGCTCTATCATCAAGCAAGGGAGGTTTTCAAATTGTTTATTGCTTTAAAGAAAAATAGAGAGTATGCAAATAGAGGTTCCCCCCTGTAAACAACCATGACAGCTGCTCTATCTACCCAGCTAGATAAGAGGACTGATTACTACACTGAAATGTAATCTAGTGTCTGTGAGACCTTTGGTATTTAAGATAAAGAGGATGGGCTATATGGAAAACACAACCATTTAATTAATTCAGGACAGTAGTTCTCAGAAGAATTAGAAACTGACAAGATGAAAAACTGAAAAAATAAAATCTACATGAGAATATACAAAAGCCATATAGAGGAGAAATATACGAAGTGCATAGTGAGCTAAGGAGAGCTATAGGGTAAAAAGGTGGCAGAAAAAATTAATTAAAGACGACTTTTCTCAAGAAGATAATTACTTTGAACCAACCCAAAATGACATTAAAGGAAATATGACCTTTATGAAAAATAATAAATTAGATAAGGAAATAGAGTTTAAAATTACATTAAAACTTAACATGTGTGACCATCTCAATGGATAGTAAAGGCATTCAATGAAAATTAACGTCTCATCATGACAAAGAGGTAGAAGGAGACTGTTGAACAACATGGAGACACCTAGTAAGCAATTAAGAAAAATGAAGCTTTTCACTGCTTCTGTTCATCATGGTAGAGCAGTTCCTAGCTATTACAGTAAGATAAACCAAATTTTAATGGAACTTATATACATTTGCTTAAAAGACACAAAGTGCATAGATTATCCTCATAGAAAACTGAATAGAAAATACTGAAACATTATTAGAATTAATAAGTTTAGTTTGCTAAAAATCAATACCTAAAAGCAAATTACATTTCTGTATGCTAGTACCAAGATATACAAAATGTAATTTTATAATAACATTTATAAACATATACAACACCTATAAATGAGTATAAAAAGTAACATACGTGAGAAGAAGATTATAAAATTTTACTATGTTAAAAAGACAAACTTGAATAGATATATTGAATAGGGAGATTTAATATTATAAATATGTTTATTTTCCTCCTAACTTGTATATACATAGTAATACACATAATTACATATATTCTGAATACAATTCCAGGCAAAATCCCAAATGGTTTCTATTTCTTTTGGATGAAAAACAAACTAGTAGAGCAAATTGCCTTTCTAGACAATAAGACTTATTATAATAAGACAAATTGCAGTAATAAGGAATGTGTAGTATCAGCACCGGAAAGGAAACACAAACAATGGAACAGCACATAGACATGATTTACTAAGTGGGGATGAGAATATTGGTTATTTTAAAGGAAAAAATACAAAATACAAAATTTTATCCCACCATACAAAAACATTAAATTATTTATTAAGAAAGGTAAAATTATTTATTAAGAAAGATAAAAAAGAATGGTTACGTTTTTAGACTATAAGAGATACTTTCTCTGACTTCAGAGTAAGGAAGACAAATATTCAAAGTTTCAGAAGAATATATATGACTATCTTTAAAACTTTAGGATAAAAGAAATCCTACATCTTTAACATGCATTTTAAAAATCAGTAAATTTAATTATGCTACATTTGAGAATGCCTGCTTCCCAAAAAGGCCTTGTAAGGAAAACTGCAAAACAATCTGCAATTGGTAGAATATATTTGTCACATATAAAAGTGAAAAATAGCTATTTTCCAGATAACATGAAGTTCAGATATAAATACATAGGGCCACTCAATAGAAAAACTGGCCAAAATATGTATGAGAACTACTGTTAAACAAACAGTAGTTAAGCAAAAATTTTAAAACCTGACAATTATGAGAAGGAAGGAGCAAGATAGCTAACTGGAAACATTGCTTGCTGGACCATCTGGGAGGGCAGATGGGAGCCCGAATTGGGGAGAGGGTAGATGAGATGGAGATTGCTTGTAGATTACAGAGTGAAGAGCTGGAGTCTGTTGGGGACCTCACAGAGGAAAATGGAGAAGCAAAGAATGAAGAAGACAAAGGAAAAAAGATAAGTTTAGGATCAAACGCAGAGAGAGCCAGAGCCCAGTAGAAGGGTAAAGAAGGATCCCTCTCCCTCTTCCAAGAGCCTTTGATCACCAGTTGGATATTGAGTTTCTTGGAGGCTTTCCCACCCCCATAAGCCCAGGAATAGCAACAAACATGGATTAGTGGGAAGAACCTGCATAGTTCCAGAGCTTGGACATTTCATGTGTCCTTGTCCCACCCCCACATGCTGCAACCAGACAGTGGTCACTTTTTTGTTGGCTTTGTGTTGGGTTTATATTGATTCCCTCTTCCATATTGGATACAAAAATTAAAGTTTGTATTTAGTCAAATATATCAGTCCTTTACTTCTGGTTTTGTGAATCGTTTTAAGGCTTTTCCTATTCAAAGGTATTTTTTATGTCCATATCCTCTTCCTGTATTATAGTTTTATTTTATTTCTTACATTAAGGTCTTTAACTCCACTAGAGTTCACTTTACTATAAGGATGTATCTAGGAGGAAAAAAGTGGGGCTTCATTTTAGTTGTCAGATAGGTAAGTTGGAGATAATGAAACAGAAATGGGCCTCAGCTGGTAGAACATGTAGACGGGACGTGAGATGAAGGAAGGATGGCAGAATTAGTAGGCAGGGAAAGACAAAACAGAGCAGAATTGTACTTTGATGTAGTGGGAAGACATCTTTAACTACTTTTTCATTACAGGACCCTGGCTTAAATGAATAGCAGTCCCACCATAATACAGCATTTCAGATCTTATTGTGTGTTGTGTTGTGATGTTAATTTCATGCAACATTTCCCCTCAAAAAACTAAGGGTATAATAAATAAATTCATGGGGACATGCAAGAAAGCCTTTACTTAACTAAATATATTTAGATCCTTCAAAAATTAAATGCCCTACATATATAAAACAGCACCTCTTTTTTTTTTTTTTTGGCTGGCCCAAGAACATATTCTATTTTTTTAATTAAATCATAGCTGTGTACATTGATATGATCATGGGGCATCATACACTAGTTTCACAGACCGGTTGACACATTTACATAACACTGGTTAAGATAGTCTTCCTGGCAATTTCCCAGTTATTGTGTTACATTCCTTTTGGAAAGATATATGGAGAACACTTAAAGATGTAAAAAAAAAAAAAAAAAAAAAAAAATAGACCAAGAGCATATTCTAAGTAATTATCTTGAAAAGTGAATACTTAACCCCTTCAGAGTATAACCGTTTTCATATTCTCTTGCTTTTTAAAATAGAACATGTAGTATTCAGTGATAACTTTAGTGGCTAATATTTGCAATGGTATTCAGTGGCTAATATTTGCAATCTTTTCTCATTTTTAACTTCTTTTGCTATTGATGAGTTTATTGTGCTGTGACTAATTTGTTGGGATCTTATTGAACACCCCAATTCTTGGTTAATAATTTAGGATTAGCCCACATCTCCTGGAGAGTGTTATGGTTATGGTGACTCTCCATGTACATGAGACTGCACAGTGGCCTCACCAAGGCCCTGCCCATAGCTCAGTTCCGGAGTGAGCCTGCCATAAATCTAACCTTCATGCAAGTGGAGTGTCACTGTGACATTTCTTCAAATTCTGTCCTTCACCAACTTACTTTTTTTTTTTTTTTAACCAAAATTGGTATACATGTATAGGTTCTTAAATCGGCATCATCCAATAACGAAGACTCTTTAAAAAGTGCTTTGTAACAATGGAACTGTAAACTCACTGAACTGAAGACAGTCACACACTGAGGACTATAATTTTTGTTACATTTTCACTGACTGGCTAAACATTGATTGTTCAAATTTTAGTTTTTTTTTTATAACAAAGCACTTTTCTTTCTTTTTTCTTTTTTCTTTCTTTTTTTTTTTTGCAGTTTTTGACCAGAACTGGGTTTGAATCTGCCACCTCTGGCATATGGGGCCAGTGCCCTACCCCTTTGAGCCACAGGTGCACTTTTCATTGTTTTGCCTTTCCATGGAAATATTTCCCTAGCCTCTTACTCAAACTTTAATCACTGCTACATAGGTTCTACCTATGCTCAGGTTAATACTGAGCTAGAATTCAATCACATCTTAATTATAACGCCCAACCACTAATTAATTAATTGAGTATTTAGTATCTGGGTGTTAGGTACTTAAAATTTTGAGAGGTAAAATTAGAAATGGAAATAGATATTCTATTATCTATTTCTATTCTAATAGAAAATAGAAATGGAATAGATAGCTTATTATCTTGGAGCTTTTTTCAACTCTTTGTAATATCTGTTTCTTCTTGATTCTCTTCTTAATATATAAACACTGGAAATTAAGCTTATTTGCAGTTCCTGTCAAAGTGTGCAAATTTGTGTTATTATTTTACTCTGAATAAAGGTTCTATGAAATCCTGAATCTAAAATCTATCTCCACTCATAATTATTTGACTGAATGATTAAACCAACTAACAGAGAACGTGGAGGCAGAGAACCTAGCATGTAAGTTTGGTCATAATTTTATAATTCATTGTGCTGACCCTAGGAAATTCTAGTGAAGGCAACACTTAGAATAAAACGTTTTTTGGAGAATGGCTAATTTTTTGGAGAATGCCTAATGTTACCCAGACATTGTACTAAGCACTTCATGTAAAATCTCATTAATTCTCAGACCAGCATTTTCAAATCTGTAATCCATTGCCAGTTAACTTGTAAAGTTCATACCGGTAATGGGAAATAGTAACATATGACTGACTTGTTCTTTTTTCTTCTATTTTAGTATTCTGAAATATATAGCCTTTCGTAAAGTTTACACGATGTTTCTGTTCATGATTTCTGACTACTACCTAGTCAAAATAGATTATCAAAGGATGAAGAGACCACAGCATTTCTAGAAATGCTTTTCTAGTTGTCTAGACATCATGAAAATTGCAAATTCAGGTCCAGGAGAAGTACAAGAGACACCGTTTAAAATCAGGATAATTCAGCGTCAGGTCAAGACATTGCATGTGGCTTTAAGTAATCAAAGTCTATTATGATCAAGTCACATAGAGTCAAGGTTAGACCAGACCATAATAATCAGTTATTACAGCATATTGTTGGTCTTTATTTCCAAGTTTTCAGTTTATTGTGAAAAATGGGGTCTTCTACAGTCAAGTATCCACACATGGAAAGAAATATTCTACAAAATGCATATTGATATTTCTTGTGACTTTCTTCATGTGACTTATGATGATCACTCTGACACAGACCATCCGATTAAACTTTCTAAGGTAATAAAGTATGATAAAATTAACATAAAACCAATAATTTGTGGCTTAAATTTTGTGGAAAAATAACTATCAGAATGACAAAACTGAACTGAGTTAATAGTTAACAGTCAAAGTCATTTTGCTTTGCCATATCAAAATATTAGAAAGTATTTTTTGGCTTTTCTGCTGTGATAGATTGTATTATAAAATATCTTTAATTCATAATCTCTTTCTCTATCCATACCCATGATAACGTGCTTACCAGTTCTTCCTATCAAGTAGTGATATTTTCCGCCTTTAACTCTGGATGGTTGTTACTTTTAGCATTATTATGCAGTAGAATCAACCTGTGCCCACTCCAAGCCCAAGCCTTAAAAGCATGCCACACTCCCATTGCTCTCTTGAATGCCCCTATAATCATTATATGAACCAGACAAGACACATGGAACAGAAGAGAGTTGTCCTCTTTGAGGCCATGTTTGGTTATTTGGATGTCAGCAGAAGCAGCAGCAGTCTGAAAAAAACCTATTTAAGCCTCAGTGAAACAAGAACTACTCATCTGAGTCTAGTCCAGATCGCCCACCTGCAGAATTGTGAGCTTAGGAAGAGTTTGGTGTTTTGTAGTAGTAGTTTGTGACATGGTATTAGCTAACTAATAAATCACAGTTAGCTAAAGTCTCGTAGGCTGATGTCACCGGCTTTGTTTTTATTACTAATAACTGCCTTAGCTTATGGGGTTTTTTTCTAGTTCCATACAAAAGGAAGAATTATTTTGTCCAAGTCTTGAAAGTATGATGTTGATATTTTAATAGGGAT